>VXAU01000639.1:859531-869673 GCA_013399695.1 Formicarius rufipectus
AAATTCTGCGAAACGAGGAGTAAAGGGGGGGGGGGGGGAGTAAAAGTAACACCACAGCTGATCACATGCAGAATTACTCAAATCTTTTTGTATTTTAATTAAAAACCGTGAACAAACTACAAATCTAGATCTAACAAAGTGAGAAGTAACAAGATAATTGAAGTATGTTTTCCATTTATTGATGTAGTGCAGTATTACTTGTAAAAATAAATTATTTTTGAACTGCTGAAAAGCAGCAGAATAGAAACCAATCTATTATGTTGCTCAAAGATTTCATAAGGAAACAATAGCCCACAAGAGACTTTTTTCCCCCCCTTTCTCTCTCCAAACCCTTACACTGGAAGTTCATCCCAGACAATTCATTCGTAACCTTGTGCCTTTAACACTGATGTTCTCTTCCATGCAATCCAAAGCTTTGTTTGAAAGCAGGTTCCAATGACTTTCCCCATAAATACAAATGTTTCTTAAATTGACTGGGATGTCTTGAATTCCAAGTTAATTTAGGATCCTCCACACCCCCCCAACCACTTGCACTGTGGTTTTACAACACATGAAGCAGAACTAAGCTCGTCCTGCTGCAGTTCCTCCTCCCCAGGACCCTGGATTTCCACTTCACTCTTGCATAAGCAACGACTTTTGTCTGATAACAAAAAGAGTTGGGGAGGAGAATAAACTGGCTAAGGGTGGGAGGAAGACTAAAAAAAAAAATAAAAAACATGTATTTGAGGGAGTCTAGCTTCCTGTATTATTCCTGTATAGCAGGAAGGTATGTGTGGATTTGCAGCTGTTTCCAGGACTGAAATCAGGACACTACCACAATGGCACTTCTGGCTCCACTCACACAAAATTGCATCTCCCAGAGCAGGAAGCAAAAATCTTGCTTCCAGCTCCCACCACCCAAGCATCAGTTAAACAGTAACACTGAACAAAGTCTGAAATCCCAACTGAAGGCAAAGTACACTGCTTTTTAGATAACTGAAAGTGCTAGCTGTTCTAGCAACATACAGATTCATCAGATGTGTTAACCTGTGTTTAAAGGGTTAATTTCTACCCTTTAGCTCTATTATAATAACAGAAATCACTACTTTCAACTCCAAAGGGAACAGAAGTACACCTCAAAAATAACTACTGTGCTTTGGAAAAAAAAATCTTTTAGTTTAATCATTGTATTTCAGTTTTTACTACAAAACTTCAGGTCTGCCCATTCCCACTCAAAGACCCACTCTTCAAAACAAGTGCATTTATAAAATGAATCAAGGTCACCTCTTTCACCTTCCTGTCACTTTACTCAGCAAGTTCTGAAGTTCTATGGGAACTTACTTATATTTCAGCTGGAAGAACAGGCAAATGGAGCAACAACACTGTCCCTGGCCAGGACGACAAGGTGCAACATCTGTCACCTCCTCACAGAAAAGCCACAGCAGCTCAAACAGGCTTATGATAAAGGTCAGTCCCTGCACAATTTGCACACTTGATGAGCTGAGTCAATGCCTATTTATCCTCAGCCTGTACCACGCTTGGGCAACAAACTAAAGCCACATTAATACTGAAAAATGATGGAAAAAATACTTAAGAGGCAAGCTAGAGCAATGAGGGAAGGAAGCAAGTGCCCAGTGAATCCCAGCTAGACCTCAAGTGTCACGTGAAGTAAATTTAATGTACTTCAGTGCAATTCTTCTTTAAAATTACCTGGAACCACCTCACCCACCTAAGACACAAACGAGAGCACTAAGTATTTTTTCTGTGTGCTTGACTCTGTTCCTACAAAGCCTTCTAAATTTCATGTCAGTTTTACTTCCATCAGTCTCATTCTCCACATAGTAGACTAAAAGTCTGCTTTTTAAAAAATAAATCTAAAGACATATCCACAGTTTTGGTTCTCTCACATACTACCAAGTATAAAGCATAAAATGGAAGAATACTTGCATCCTGCTATGAAATACAGCTTGCTACATAATATATATTTTGCTACCACATAGTATACAATATATATTTATACTACATATATTTTATACATGTGATTTATACAATATATATACTTGCTACATTATATTATATATACATGATACATTAAAATATATATATATTGCTACAACTGTTCAAGTAGATAAACAAAAGTTCAGAAAAGCAGGTGTGAGCCATCACCCAAAAGAAAAAACCCCTGAAATTATTAAATCTGCCTCAATATAGAAGAATCCATATTACAGCACATTAAAACTAAAATCACAAATATTTTGAGGCTGAATAAAGAGAAATTCGAGGACTTGCCTATCCACTGAAATACAACCTTACATTTCACTTTGTAGGCAGGAACCACATCATTCTATTGGAATATATACAAAGAAAACATCAGTGTTGCAAGAAACCACAGATTTACTTTTTCCCTACTCATACACTACTTTGAGGTAAATATCAAATCTGTTGTGTGAACACCTATTATTTGTGGACTATTGCAAACAGTCTTGGCATTTCATTTAAAAAAGGCTGTTTAAGTTGTTTTTTTGGTTGTTTGTTTTTTGTTGTTTTGGTTTTTTTGGGTTTTTGTTTGTTTTTTTTTTTTTTTTTTTTTTTTTTTTTTTGTTTTTTTTTCGTTTTTTAAAAAGTAAGTAANTTACAGTATGCATTCAGTATTGAAAAAATAAGGCTAGGAAAAACCCAAGTGGGAAATCAGCTAAAGGGTAACACCTGAATGTTTCAGAACACACACTGTGAATTAAACATTTCCTTTTACCTTGGGTGCCATGTATGTGCTGTGGGCACAGGCAGAGCTGGAGCAGCACAAGAAGGACTCCTGAAACACTCCCCACCCTTAAGAGACTCAACTATAACATGTGGGAAAGTGTCAAGATCCCTGTAACCCAATTTATAGCTTAATGTTGGAATAATCTAAATTAAAAAAAATAAAAAAAGCTGTTGAGTCAACATTCAGTCAATTGATTCATTCCAAGTGCTTTTTCACTTGCTAAGATCACATTTTAGTGGCTGTTAGCATATTAAGATTTAATGGCTTCATCAGGGATATAATGCTTCTCCATCATATTCTGAGGACTTCTGAAACTATAATTTTACATGACTGCCAATATAAAACCACGAGCTACCCTTCCTCTTTTTAAGACTTAAGATAATGCAGTGGGATGTGAACATGCATCACAACTATGTAATAATACATACAAGATACTGATTAGGTCAATACACATTAGTTCATGTGAGTGTATCTGAAAGATGAGTTATTTGAATTTGCATATATAAGTTCTCCTAGAGTGAATTCAGAAATTAACAAATGCTTTAATGTCCTTTCAAAAATCTATAAAGCTTTAGAAGTTCTGCAAAGCCCTTAATCTAGCCAGAGTTGACTAAAATAAGATATAACCCTCCTGAAACTTAAACAAAGCATCCTGGTCCAGATCAATTGGGCCATAAATGTCACATTTATTTGCTGTCTTCAAATCAGGAAGACTCGAATAGACTAGAGAGCAGTGGCTAGAACACCCTTCAATTTTTTAAGTCCAAAACTCAGACAGAATGTATGAAATTCTGACCTGCAGGTATTTCAAATGTAATGAAGGTTTCTTTGTCCTTCATAACTACTACTATGGACATGCAAAGTGGCTCATTCACGGTGTGTGACAGGAGGAGAGTGTCACTTAGGAAACTTTTCCTTCTCCTCCCCAACCCCTTCCTACCACAATTTCCTACGATGAGCAATGTGTAGCCTGGTATTTTATGGTGTACATGGAGTCCTCTAAGTCTTGGATAGTGTGAAAAGCTGGTGCAAAGCAGCAACTGTCACTTCCATGGTCAGTTGCCATAAAATGCAATTCGGGTTGAAAAGAGAACTCTGCAATGGGCAGAACACCAATGGCACAAGTCAGCACAGAGGTCCCTGACGGCTCCAGCTCCTGGACAGACCTGCAGGACGGATCTGTTTTATCAGACTCATGATAAAACCTCAAGTACCCACCCCTTACCAAGGACAGCATCTAATGATTAGGAATTTGATGTCCATTTGTTTTCAGTGTAGCAAAGACATGGTTCAGATGACTCAAATAGTTTTTAATTACCAGTAATTGTATGTAATTATGCCTATAGTAAAAGGCTGCTGTATACAAAACAAACACTAACACAAAACCAAACTGCAAAGCAAAGGCTGACCTTAACTGGTATTCCTAGAAACATGCTGGCTAACTAATGAGTACTACACAGTGTTCAGCCTTTTGCACATTCTATTTTAGTATATTCTGAAATGCCACTACGTTAAGAGATGTCAGGTTTGCTAATTAAGAATTTACTTGCATTATGTAATTGCACACTGTACAAGTAAGACAGAACCTATCAGCTTTAAAAGGAAGAGTTCTGTTGTAAAACATTCAGCTTCAAGTTTTAAAAATGTAGGCAGTAAGACTAAAGCTTAAAAGCTTTACCTACAAATGCCTTTAGAAAGCTGAGAATGGTCTTACCCTCCAATATGATAATACAATAGCAACTCCCACTGCATTGGTTGTGTCCAGACAATCCTAATTGACAATGTAGTTATGACTCTTCAGGATACATGGAACTTTGATTGCTTAGTACCTAAGGCAAATTTTCTTACCTTGGTCCTCCTGGGTAAGCTATTCTGAATACTGGCACATTCACCACCACGCTCCTCACCACATTTTCCTTTATGTCTGCAGAATGCTTACCACATTTCTGTTGTTGCATGGGTGAAAACGTGAAGTCACCACACAAAACACTATTTCTTAGTCTTACAGAAGAACTAAGGAGTAAGAGGTAACTCGGCTACTGTAAATGAAGTTTGGACACGAGCTCATTTTCAGCATTCCTGCTGGAGAACTGAATCACAGCTTGACAGGAGATGTCAGGATCTAAATCCAAAAATCTTTGCCTTCCTAAAACACCATTTCTAGACAGCTAAATGCTGGTTAACATTAGAGTTGTTAAACTAACTGAAGTTCAGGATGTTACAGAATTCATTACAGTTTATGCTCTACCCATCTAGCCACATCCTGACAGAAGCAACCAAACTATTCATAGATTGTTCTCACTTCAGATTTAACCAACAAGCCTGAAAATGTTCCACAATCACACTCTTGCACAGCAAAGCCAACTGAAGACTTCTTTCCTGTCCCCATGTTCCACTTCACCACCTCTCTCTGTTGTGTTAATGCAGCTGTTTGAGAGAGTGGTGAAAATCAACAATGACAACCAGCTAAGAAAGCAGCCTAGTTTACAGATTGTGGGTTTGTTTTTGTTGTGTTTTCGTTTGTTTTTTTTTGGTGGGTTGGGTTTTATTGTGGGTTTTTTTGTTTGTTTTGTTGGGGGGTTTTGTTTGTTTGGTTTTTTTTTTTGTTTTGTTTTTTTGTTCGGTTGGTTGGTTTTTTGTTTGGTTGGTTTTGGGGGTTTTTTTGGGTTTTTTTGGTATTTTTTTCAAATAATAAAGACACTGGCCATGTCACTGGTTGGTTTTCAGCACCCAAAGAAGCAGCTTTCCAAATTCTGCCACTGGAGAAAAGTCCTCACATGCTACACCAGAAGAAACCATGGGATGATCTAGCCCACTGCTCCCTGCACAGAGAGCATGACCATCACTGTATGATCCAGTCTCACATTTCCAGAGGTGGATGTTAGATTGTTCTTCATCAAAGTGAGATTCCTTCCTAATTTTAACTCTTCTTCACACAGAAGTTCCTAAAAACTCATCCCTAAAAACTCTCTGTCCTCAAAGTACTCTTTTTACAGATGGACTATGATTAAGGCAGTGCTCAAACTCCTCTTAGTCCACACCACTTTTGCTTTGTCAGGCAAAGCCCTTCTGTTGGGTGAATGACTGTTAAAACCTCATTAAAGGAAGATTTAAAAGACTTAATAGTCAGAGTTTGGCATAAAGCACCATAATACTTTCTATCATGTGGCCATTGTAATGCCATCTCCTTGCTCTAGCAGGTGATGCACATCAGATGGTGCACGCTCAAACCTGATGGTGCTTTAGTTTAGTTTCAAGCCTCCTGTCTTTGTAGGTGTCGGTTCAAGGGGACTTCTGTTCCAAAAAACATATGAAAGGATCCATCTCTGGAGCACAGCTAGTACTTCATGTTTTTTACTGATCCCTGACTCTGCAAACTGATCTGTGCAGAGAGATACTTTTGTGGAGAACCATTTAGGTCAGATCAATGTGCAGGATCCACATCTTACCCATCAATGTCCTTCAAAACAGCTCAAGCTATAAAGCTGCACATGTGTAGAATAATAGATTATGGTATATTCATGATCCCCTAACCATGGCAAGAGGCTGCACCCTTGCTAAAGAAAGGAGGAAGCTCAAAGGAGGCCCTGCAGACACTGGTATTCTAAAATGGCACAGAAGCTTTAGGAAGGTCTTCAGGTAGGGAACCACTTCCCTTGCAGAGTAAAGGTTGCATACCAGAAACATGAACTAAGATACAAAAAAAGAGCCATCCAAGTATCCAGGCTGTGATCACAACGTCTAGTTGGCAGCCTGCAGAACACAGCTAACAGCTTTCCTAAATCTAAAGCAAATCAATCTCTTCCCGAAGATCTCCATTATAGCAGGAATTGGAATCCCAGCAGCAAGTATTTTAGTTCTAAAATAAACAACTGTATATATTTACTGCTCCTAGCCTCTCCTTCATTCATCCACTTAAAAAAGGCCTCTGAGGCATTAACAAAAGGATTCATGTTGCAGCCTTACAAAAGGAAAAACTGAGTTGCTGCCAACCTTTTCTTTTTTCAAATAAGCGCCATCTTGGAAGTGTAATTAGTAACTAAAAGTACATGTTAAGCATTTAAGCTTTTTCTATGGGACCTGCCTCAGCATTTGTAAACTCTTCAAGATTTCAACTGCAGAAATAGCTCAATGTAGAAACTGTGAGTGTAGGTCCCCAAGTTTATGCCAAGATCCCTTGTTCAGTGGACTTCTACAACCTCATTTCAATGTAGGAACATAAATTATGTCATTTAATACAATGCTAATAATCTTGCAGAGTATTGTACAACAATCACACTTCCAAGTGTGAAGCACCAACACTTTAGAAGGAACAAAACAGATGAAACCCTGCAGTGACTCAGTTTGAGCAATCTATGCATAAGGCTTTCAAAATTATACCACAAAGAACTCTAAATTTAGACTGGATTCAATAATGTCAGTATTTTGACAGCAAAAGCAGTGTAAAACCTCAATATATGGATTTTAAAAACCCAGATACATTGCATGCAACAGGACAAGAGTCTTGTCTTGTGCCACTAGGACTCCAATCTATTGGTAGGGTCTGTAGAGAATATTCTTGTGGCGTTTTCCAGTCACTGGTAGCTTTTTAAAGCTCATCATACACAACTGTAACCTCTGAATACTATATATATCTCCTGGCAATAAAACTGCTATGGAAATAAGTGTCAATTCTTGTATATTCTTTCAGTTCTGAAGACTGAAAAGTATCCTCATTTCTAAAGCAAAGATTCTACATAGAATCTTAATGCAGCCCCATTTGGAACAGGGATAAAATGGTCAGACTGCACATATACAATGTACAGCCAAAACAACAGGCCAAAACCAGAAAATAACTTAAAACTCAACAGTATGCTAGCAAACAGAACTAGGGCCTCTGCTACAGGGACTGTACAACTGGATGGAGGAGTTCTGGTTCACCACTTGGACTCCTAAGCGTGATGGTGAACCAAATAATGTGGCACAGTGCACTACCAAGAGAAACACTTAGATTTTCTGTGATGGATTAACAGGATCATTTTTATTTACAGTGCCATGCTTTTAAAATATAGGGGTATTTATTCATCTGTTGGGAAAGGATTTTTAGTTTGCTTGATCTTGGAAGCAATTGACCCCACTTTAAAGACAGTGGTTTCCATCATGAGCATTATACTTGCTTCAAAGAATGAACGCCTTCCTAATATTCAATACAGCCCTATCTTAATGATTTTTACCTTGAGAGATACTGTGCTCATTCAATTTGTGACCCTTCATAACACACTTTCACGTCTTCATTGTATAAAACGTCAGAAGCATTTACCTGCCCAGGCAGTATTACAGTCTCATCTACCTTTTTGTTTCACTTCTTCCTCTAAAATTCAAGCACAGTGAACAGCCTGAACACACCGAGACTGTATTCAGAGTCCAGCTTCAAACTGCAAACAGAAAAGGGATGCATGGTAGTCTCCTTTTACACACGGGCTGCTCCAAGCGATTCAGGTGAAAAGTGAACAAAGAGTTAATCCAAATGCAAAGGGCTCCATTTCAGTAATGGCATGAATAAACCCCCACAGAAGGCTCCATTGCTAGCAGCAAACTCCACAGAGTCCAGATGAACCAGCAGGAAGAACAGAGGGCGGATAATCCTGTAAAATTACCCCAGTGGAAATGTTGATAAATTCCCAATTACGAGACCTGCTTTAGAATGAAACAAAAAAATGCGAGATACAATACAATTACCAGTCAACACTTGCACATCTTTGTATTTAAGCCAGACAAATACCACAGGTATTTCTTAATCCCTTGAATTTTGAATTAGTTACCTGCTGTGGTGAAATCTAGATTAAGAAAATAAGCCCCAGAAATCAAATAGAGAAACAGGCAACCTCCAACTCTAGTTACAAAGCAAATACCAGTCTGTGAAGTTATATTTTCAGTGATACAATTTTCCATGCCTCTGTGGAACTACAGAGAGCTGTATTAAAAAGAAAAAATCAAAACAAACAAACCCCTCCAAAATGCAACAAAACCTTTGGTTTCCTGCATTTATTTTGAATGTATATTTTTTTATATTACAAAGAGTAAAGTATCAGAGAATTACAGAATCTGATAGGTCGGAGAAGACCTCTGAGCTCACCGAGTCCAACCGAGCGCTACGACCTAGCACGTTCCACACGAATTTTTAACATTTGCGGGAAAACTGCTGATAAAATACACGTCCACCATCGATATCAAGGCAAAGACAGGTGCGTAGACATCTCCTTCCCTAAAACCTTGTCTGATCCCGGGCTTATCCTTTCCATAAAATTCGGGATGAGCACAGGCTATCCCTGCGAGCACCACGACACACGGAGGGGGCGGGGGGGTGTATTGCAGCCCCACCGCCATCAGCCCAGGCGTTCACCCCCGGGAACCGCGGCGGTGCCGGCCCTCGCCCCCGGCGCGACTCTGGCACGACGGCACATCCCGTTGCCGATCCCGATCCCATTCCCGACCCCATTCCCTCTGTTTATCCCTGCATGCGCCCATCCCGCGGCCCCGCGCGGGGACCGCCCCCGGCGCTCTCCCATTGGCCAGCGGCGCTGCCATTCACGGCCGGGGCACTCGCTCATTGGCTGACGCCTCTGTCAATCACCTCCGCGCCGCGGCCACCCCGCCGCTCCCTCCGCCGGAACGACCGAGCGCCGCTCCGGCCCCGGCCCCGCTCCCAGCGCTGCTCCCGCGGCTCCCGCTGCCGGCAGGGACGGTGGGGACGGCGGTCGAGGCTCCTTCCCGACCAGGCGAGGCGCTCCGCTGCTTGACAGGCAGCGCCGCCCGCCCCTCGGCTCAACCAGGCGGATCGGTGTCGTGTCCCCCCCCTCCCCCCCCCGCCTCGCCCGACTTCGGCGGTGGAGGCAGCGGCGCGGGGCGCGCACGGGCAGCTCTTCTCCTTCCACCACTACCACCACGATTGATGTCATTTCCCTCCCTGCCTTTTGTTGTAATTAAACTCAACTGCACGGCGAAGGGAAAAAAAAAACAACAAACCAAACCCACAAAAACAAAACAAAAACACCCCTCCCAAAAAAGACTCCCCAAAACAACAGCAATAATAACAACAAACAGAACAACAACAAAAGAAGAAACACCGAACCAAAAAATAAATTATAAAAAACCCAACCCAAAAAAACAACTTCACGCTGCCAGATGCCATTATACTAATTCCTGTTAATTGCCTCCGCGATGCAAACACAGCCGGGCTCCTGCGCGGCGCCGCCCGGCCCGGCTACCTCCCTCCTTCCCTTCGTCCTCCCCTCTCACCGGGCCCGGGCCGGGGGTCCAAACCCGGTTCCAAAGCCCCTTCCCCGCTTCCCCCTCTGCCCTCCCCGCCGCCCCCCGCTGCCGCCTCCTCGGGCCGCCGATCTCCCCCCGCCGCGGGCGG
>VXAU01000639.1:869697-894284 GCA_013399695.1 Formicarius rufipectus
GTTTCCTGCCGCGGGCCGGACGGGAGAGCGGCTCCCCCCCGCCTCCTCCTCACACTCATTGAAAGCAAACAAGCATCATGGCGGCGCTGGCTGCGGGCGGGCCGGCCCCCTCCTCCTCCTTCCCCCCCTCCTTCTCCTTCCCCTCCTTCCTCCCTTCCCCTCCTCCTTCTCCTTCCCCTCTTTCCTCCCTTCCCCTTCTCCTTCCCCTCCTCCTTCTCCTCCTTCCCCTCCTTCCTTCCCTTCCCCTCCTTCCTCCTTTCCCCTCCTCTCCCTCTGCCCGCCCCGCCCGCACGGCGCGGAGGGGAGAGCGCCAGGCGCTGTTTTTGGGGGGATTTCGGGGGGATTTTGGTGTCCCGGGAGTGGGGAAAGTGACCCGTGTGAGACGCGACACTGCTGCGGAGAGAGGGCTGGCGTGGCGAGGGGTGGGAGTCAAGTCGCTTGTTTGGAAAAGGAAGTTTTAAAAATTCTCGTGCCAAGGCCCCGATGAGGAGCTCGGCCTTGCAGCGGGTGCGGGGGGTGGACAGGGCGATTTTTGGGAAGGAGAATGGTGTTTTCGGTGTTTGCGTCCCTAGTGGCAGAGCAGGGCCCGCGATCCTTCGCTGTGCCGTTTTCAGGGACAGTGTTTACCGTTGAAATGTCCCCTAGGGCTGCCCGCAGTGCCCTTCTGAAACTCAGGAGGCACCTCATGTAATTCTCTCCCTCGAACAGATTAATGGATGCAAACAAAGATTTTTGGGAATATAAAGCATGTTCTCGTTAAATGTTATGTCCTTGTGCAACAAGACTTCATGGTATGATGAGGGATGCTAATGAAATGGTGGGGAAGTGTCATCCATGGTGTAGTATTAGCAAAAAATCAAATAATGACTTCCAAATTAAGGATTTCTTTAGGTTTTCAGAGAATTAAAATGTTCAAACGTTGGGGATGCATCAGCAAATGAGCACTTGGTACACAGCACCTCATCCAAAGGAATAGTAAAGGAAAAAGTATTGTCCTGGATACAGAACACTGTTTCTGATCTGGGAAGGCTGAGTAAGAACTGAAGGCTCCTCTGTTTAGGTATAACTGTTTATGTAGCTGGAAATAAATAGCTCTGACACTGTTGTGCCACAAGGCATTCTCTTTTAATATAATTTAAAGGAGACTCCTAACCAGGTGAGATTCTGAGAAGCACCATACCAACCATCAAGGGCAGTGCTTTGGAAAACACCACCCTGGCCTGCTGCAGACCAAACCCGCTCACAGAACATCCTCCACTGAAAGGCTGAGCCCTTTGACACTTTGTTGGGAATAATCCTGCTACCCTTCAGATTCCTGTGCTGCCTTATCAGGTCACGTATCCGAAAGGCTCTGGGATGATGGGCTGGCTGCCGGCAGTCCTGTGCTGGAGATACCCGAGCCCGCTGCACTGCGGGTGTGCACGGGCTCTGGCACAGTGTCCTCTCTGCTCCCCAGGCTTGGCTGACTCTGGAGAGCTGACAGACACCCCCAACCCACTCGAGGAGCTCTCCATGTCAGCCTCCTGCACTGCATGTCTTTTCTCTCCGATAAGCAGCTGTCCTCCACATTCTTCAGTTAATGCTTTCTGGGTCAGATATGGCCTCGATAGACTATCATTTTGCCCAGAGCTCATTCTCCAAAAGCAGTAGGAAAGTCTTTGAATACGTTGCAGGATTTTCCAGGAATTGCTGCTCAGCAAAGAAAATTTGGTTGATCATAAGTCTCTCGAAAAACGCTTGCAGGGAAACTTCATTCCTCAGGGATGGATGCTGGGGTAGTATTACATTAGACATGGAAAGGTCTACTGGCAAGGGCCTTCACTGCTGCAAGTGGGGAACAAATGGCAGAAAATACTGTAATTCTCGAGTAACTGAGATAAGCAAAAAAGAGCATGAGAGGAAATCACTTAAAAGAAATTAAAAATAATTCTGTATTATTGCCCATTACATAGACTACCAGGACGTCTCAGCAATTTGACACATTTCAAGCTAATAAACTTTATGATAATGTTACAAGTTACTTATAAAAAAACAGCAATATTTGAAAAGCCTAAAATTACAGCCTTTTACGTCAACAATTTTTCTTTGAACTGCTAACTTGTGTGGTTTGAAACAACAGAATGAAGTAAAAACAGATATGTGGGGTTTGGTTTTTTGGGGTTGTTTTTTGGTTGGTTGTGTTTTTTTGGTTTTTTTTTCAGAAACTGTTATGTTGTACTGAATTTCCTGTGCAGAAGGGCTGTTGCTCATCTGTACATGTGATTAACTTTTGCTCCCTGAAAGTGTTATCAGACCTGTAACCAGGCAAACAGCAGAGCAGATGGCCAGTGCCGGTATCGGTGTTTCTGCTCGGGGTGCTTAATGAGATCTGAGAGTGTAACATGAGCCTCTTTCATTTTGTCTGTCTCGCATGGCAGATATACTTGGTGCAAGTGCTCTTGTTGCTCAAGGTCACAGATTCATCAATCAAAAGAGAGCCCTTCCCATTAATCTTTTACCTGCCCATGACAGTTTCCATACGTCTCGGGAGCTGCCGTGTTGTACGGAGCGCCGCCGTCCTGAGTTTGGGACAGCACTGCTGTGAGAGACAACCAGGTCAGAGCAGAAATTAGTCACTTTTTAAAGCACACTGTTAAATTTGCTCTTTTCTGAGCATAAGTTTTCATTCATGAACCCTGAAACAAAACTGTCTTTTTGTGCTGTGGAATAAGCCTTCAGTTAGGCCAAATCTCACTTGCGGCACACAATCTCATGTCCCCACGTGATGAAGGTGAGTGTCCTACAACATTTCTGACCTTACATCTGGAGACAGAAGTATTTGCTGTGGGTAGTTTAAAAACTGAGCATCCCCACCCTCTTGCACACATCCAAGGCCTGTGACTGGGAGGCCTCAGGGAGGGCTACTTGGTCCATCTTACCAACACTTAGAGCTGGTTTGAGGTCCTGGTGCCTCTGTGCACTGTCAGAGGGATGTGAAACTTGTGGTAGAGAGTTATCTTTGTGGCTGAGCTCTGGTACTTTCTGCTTTGTTTAAATTGCCAAATTTGGTGAAGCTATACTCTTGAGATATCTATACACAGTTGCACAGCACAGACTTCTAAGTTCTTTGTAGCAGAAGACATATCTTTCATCCTGCATGGCTCAAACATCATCACCCTTGAGGGCAGGCACAGAGGTGTCATGGCTGGTGGAAGCTCTCGTGTCCGGTGTTACAGAAGAGGTGACCAAGGAAAGGTTCAGTCCTCCCTGCCCCTCCCCTTTCTCTGCCCAGGAAATGTGACACAACCAGTGTAACTGGAGGCAAGAAATTAACTGGGGAGGGGAGCAGAGTTATGGTAAAGCAGAGGAGATAATGAAGAGGAAAGAAGGGAGTAACTGGGAGAAGGAGAGGGTTCCCAAATAAGAGGGCAGAGCTTAATTATGGTTTACATTTTTAGTCTGTGTAGGTAGAGAGACAGGGAACTGCAGGATAGCTTCCATGGCTGTTGAGATCAGTGGGATAACTGCTCTAAATGTGGGATATGCCTAAAATGACAGGTACTCTGAAAAATGAGGACTAGGAGCACTCATATTGTGCTTCTGAAATCATTGCATTTTTAATGATTTCAGCCTTAAGTTTTATGGCCTGTTCTCCATCTACCGAGTGAATGTAAGAGCATCTTCTGTCACAGCTGGATAGTAAAGATAAATCTTTGATGTTTATTGAGCATTAAAACTACAGTGAAAGCTCCATACAAAAAGCACTGAGGCAATTAATATTCCTGCTTTCCTCTGCGTGGAATGGAGTTCAGTAGTTTCCAGAAGACTCGTATGTAAAAAGGTAATTGAAAACTCCCCTTATGCATATCCACAACAGAGGTGAATTCAGGAATTTTAATCCTGGAATAGCAGGTAAGGGCTTTGTAGCCTTAGAATTGCTTCAATATCCTTTGTTAGACAAAAGTAGACTAAGTGCTTAAAAAGAAATTGAATATGATCAAAAGCTTTCTTTCTAGAAGTATCTGCATCTTAGTAAAAAGGCTTCCATAACAAGAGAAGAGTTTTTAACTCCTTTTTGCCTGTTGTGAATGCTACTATTTTACTCTGCCACCACCTGAGATGCTTGTATACCATGTTTAGATGATTCTTATAATTATTTAGATATTTGATCCGTTATCAGCAGCTTAAAATTAATCTTATCCTCCACCTCAAGCTTGCAGGTCTGTGGAGTCATTAATGTTTTCTAGGGTGTGCATGTATGCTATACTATAGCAATGAAGTAACAGATATAAGAATGTCATAATTCTTACTTGTCCTAATCAAATATTAAAATCTGAATGCTGTTAAGAAGCTGGGTTTATGAACCATAATGTTGTTTACCTCATTGCCATTTTTCAGATACAGGCAGATTGTTACAGATTTTTGTCTCTAGAATCACCTCTCCAACTCTTAGTCGCCTTTCTCCAAGAGAATATCCATCTTTTTATATTAAAACTGAGTTAATTACATGAAAGAAAAAGCTAAAGGTATGACCTGTGTGCATTCATTACATAGGCAGAGCTCCTGGTTGCATTCTGAGCTGTGCAAAAGGAGCACAAGGCTTTGCCTTTCACAGCAAGAGCTTTTATGTATGTGAGTGAATAGAGCAAATTGCTATGAAATACCTGAATGCCCAGTTATGGAGTCACAACTGAGAGGTTAAATGCCAAATAATGGTGCTATTGATGTAAGATGGAAGAATTCTCATTAGTGGAAAGCAGGTGCTGAAACTACCCATCCAGATTTTTGGTCTTTTCTGCCATACCCTCTTCTCTTTGGACCCATTTTCGCGGGTTTTTTTTCCCCCTTCCTCTGTCAGCATCTTATCTTTCATCTTTATTCATTGTTGCTTTCTCTGCTTTGCTCTAGCAGCAGAAACATATTTACTTGCAAGCTGATCCCATCTGTGCTCCTGCACTGTAAAGCTTCCCCCTGCCGTGGCACTGCATGTCTGATGGAGTTTCCTGCCATGGGGAGGGAGCTCCAGCCTTCCAGAGCACCAGGATTTCACACCGTGGATCAGGCAGGCAGGGCACTGCCCACTGGGCAGGGGTGGGGGGGTTGGTAAGAAAAAGAGGGTGTGCAGTTTTTCTTGTGTAAGAAAATGCAATAATACTGTAATTATTTGTCGCCTGACCGTTTGCTGAAATGGAGGACTGCTGAACTTTTAATTTAATTGGCTCTCTCATGCTTGCACTGCTTCCTGCTCATGAACCAGAATATATGAGGACTATAACTCAAATATACACTAAGCTGTCCCTGCTGCAGTCTCATCCCTTGCAAATTAAGTAGGATCAGGACTCACAAGAGATAACTAAGGAGACCTATGTCCTGGAGGAAATTACCATGAATTACAAAATTATGGTTTCTCTCTTAATAAAAAATGAACTAATGCTCCAGTGTGACACTATGGAACTCTTCAGTTTATAAAGGTACTGTCTTTCAGGAAATATATATGTTAATCCAGCTGTCATGCATAAATTCTCATTTGGGGCCTGATCTAATTCCCATTGAAGTAGAGAGGGACTCAATCTACTTAAATTTCTCCCTGCAGTTTCACGGCTTTCCACTGTCTTCATCTGTTGTATCACATTTCTGTGTGTGGGTAGAGTTGCCACATTCCACCCATGACACAACTGTCTCAGTGGCAAGTGAAGTGATACGTGCATATGGCACACGCAGGCTTTACACAAACCGTCTGCTTCCAGCCAGCTCTCTGTGGCACTGGGGGAAGTTTCAGAGGCTTCCTGAATGAAAAAGTCCATTTGCTACAGTATTGGAAGACGTAGCAAACTTTCTTTATCGTTCCCATGACCTTACTTTTGATGTTTGAGGGACAAAATGAGTGAGTTCTTGTTTACCTCTTGGAAATTCGTAACTCAGATTGATTACTTTGAATAACAATGAAACGGTTGCATGAAGATGTTGGAAGTGATCTCTTTAATTTTATTACTTATTGCATCAAATCTTAGGCCCAAGTTTTGCTAATATAACAGTAAGTAGCTTAACACAATTTCCAATTACAGTTATACATGGTCTTCCTTTTGCTGTAAGTTTCACGTTTCCAAGATGCTGAACATCCTCATTGCTGAATGTTTGGTATAGGAGATCATTATTTATCTGAAGGATTTTGGCTGAGGACAATCTCTAGTGGGAAAAAAACCCTCCAGAGAATTTATAAAGTACACTTTAATCTTTTTTATTTCTCCGTTGGTGGTTCAAAAAAAAAAAAGAAATCTACAAAATGACTGAATAAATTTAGCTGCTAAGTGTGGCTTTTTCTATATTATCTGAATTGACAAAATACTTTCCTTAGGGCATTATGTTTACAGAGAGAAGGGGGACAACCTAAATAATTGTGGGCATGTCTGTGTCTGTGAGCTGTTCTCCACAGAATGCCCCTGCAGCCAGAGGAGGCCACAGCACAGATCCTGGGGGCTGTGATTTCTCTTTCAAGGCAGGAATTGGAACTGAGATTATAAAACTGGAAGGGCTTCCTTTCCAAGCATTGGGAGACCTCAGTGAGCTGAAGGAACGTGGGGTATTCCCTGCTTCAAAGGGAAGGGGGTGACTCAGTGTGTGCAGCCATCCCAGCCAAGAGGCTGCACCACAGAGCAGCTCCTGCTCAGAAAAAAAGGGGACAATCATTGCCTGCTCCCCAGGTGATCACTGCAGGTGACAGGAAGAAAATTTGCCCAACATTTACACTGGTGATTGCTGTGGTACCTTAAGGCTTTTCCACTCCTTCCAAAATACTAGGCGCTTTGAATAGATGCCTCCAAGGAGGGGGAAAATGCCAAGCTGAACAACCCAGTGATCTGACCTGCTGTTTTTAACTCTGTGTGCAGAATTGCTGGCCTGCAAGATTTAAAAAAAAAAAAAAAAAGGACAAAAAAGTTGTGAGATAAAAAGAAAATCCTAATGCAGCCTAATGCAGCAGGCTCAGGCTAAATCACATTTCCCAAAGTGTGCCTTTCAATAGCAAGCCCACTCCTGAGGAACTGGCAAATGCTCAACGAGCACAACACGGAGGCAACTGGCAGCCTGAGTCATTTTCACATGTGATTGTTGAATGTGACAGATTGAGAATAGCAAGGAGTGGAGCTGATGCTACGGGAGGGAGGGAAGGCAGCCCCCTCTGGCTGGCTCCAGCCGCAGGGATGTGCAGTGCTGCGGCAGAGAAGTGCCACCGAGGCCCTGGGAAAATGGCTTTAGCACACAGGTTAGACACATCAATACACCATACACATTTTCTTTTTCATGTACTTCAGATGTTTGGGTTTTTTTTAATTTTAGAATATAAGAGTAATTTTAGGGGGAAAAAAGGTCTTCAAAACTAGAGCGAGAATATAAAAGGAAAGAAAAACTTAATCATTCAGAAGTCATTAATGAAAAGATTGGAAGAGATCCTGGAGATCATCTGGTCCAACTTTCTGTTGAAAGCAGAGCTTTAGACTAGGCTTTTCAGGGCCCTGTTAAGCCATGTAGTCAAACTTCCCACCTGGGAGTTTCCACTGCTTCTTTGGGCAATGTTTAGTTGTTCTTACAGTAAGGAATATTTTTCTTATATCCAAAGAGAATTTCTCATGACACAATTTGTTCTCTTTGTCTTGTTGCCATATTCCCTTGTAAAGAGAGTACCTCCGCCTTCTCCATATATATGCCTAAGGCTCACTCCTTGGCTCACTTTTATTTCACCATAGAATGTTTCTGCTGTTTATGGCAGATGGAAAGGAAGAGGAAGAACCCTTGACATGTGTTTGTAAAGCCTGGATTGACATTAACTTATTCCCTTTTTTACTTTTTTTTCTCAGTACCTTTGGCCTTTCTACTCACACTGATTCTGAATTGGCCTTTTTATTCCTCGGTAGTTACTTTTCCAGCATGTTGGCTGTGTACAGAAACAGTTTCAGATAAAACCAGGGTACACTTGCTTATAGAAATGGTCCCTTCCAAACCAGCCTCGTGGGGTTTTCTTTTAGAGCAAACTACAACAGGCTGGGGAAGTCCAAGGAAGTTACTGAAAGTCTGTCCTGCAATCCAACCTTCTCTTGAAGTGGATCAGAGTATTATATCTGAGTATTAATTAAATTTAGCCACACTTTATTTTCATACATGTTCTTGGAAAAGGCAACTGCTTCCCAGTTTCTTACTCATAAATGTTCAACGTGTGGTCTCTGCCAGCACAGCTGAGCACATTGGCTGTTTGGGACGTGCCTGTGAAGTGTTCTACACTGAGCTGGTGTTTGGAGTCTGCTGCTCAGCTATGTAACATTGTGTGTTCATTTAATGTTTGTAAAACAGTGTGCTTGATTAACTAGTTGTATAGAGGAGGTTTGAGGGTGTTGGATGAGAAGCACCATAGACCAGTGACACGTTGCAAAAGAAGTGGATGTAAAGAATTTGAAGTGGGTAACAAGCCCAGGACACTTTAAACACAGAAGCCTCTGCAGAGGTTAAGAAGTATGAAGGTGGATTTTTGATCTGTCCAGAAGTTTTTGTCCTTCTTTCTGTCTTGTAAGATCTTATGCGTAACCACGGGTTCAGGACATACACGGTTGTGGTTAAAACAAGCAGAAACAAACCCTTTTTCTTCTTTAATTCTCTATTTGTCAAGACTTAGGGAAGATGATAATTCCTGAGAGCCCTTTGGCTGCAGGGAATGGTGAGCACCTGGCCTGACTCCACTGGTCTCCATTTTGTTGCACAAATAACTATAGGTAATACATTAACACAAGAAGCTGCCTAATGCACCGGGCACGCTCTGTTTGCTCACCACAGCAACAGAAAAGGATTAAATGCATTCTTTGTGTTGGTGAGCTCCGGGCCGTTATTCTTGCCAGCCCGAGGTGATTTATTGCTCCTGATCTGCATCGCCACTCCCTGGTGGGGATGTCTGGAAGTGAAGTGACCTGTGCAGAAATTGGTCTATTTAAACCCGGATTTATTCGGTGACTCTCTTGCCGCCGTGGCTGTTTGTGACAGCAGCTGCCCACGAGGGATGTGCCGACAGACCCCACGAGAGCACCCAGGACGTCTGGAGCTGCCACTGCTGTTTTTTCCATCGTGGTGCCTCCATGGCTATCCATGGATCTGGCTTCATATGAAACTGCTCCAGCCTGGGCACCTTTCCGACCTTCCCTTCCACCTCATCTCCTCCAGGCTGCCTTTATTCAAATGCTTTTATTCACAAATGTCAAATTTCTGCTAATGTTGCCCCAGAGCTCCCCAAGGCTGGCCCTGCAGGGACTGAAGCTGCTCCCAGTGTCCTGGGGCTGGAGCGGGACCTGGGACTGTGGAGAGACCGTGGGTGCCAGGCTCTGCTGGGGATCTTGCTCTTCCAAATAATGGACAGCAGGTGGTAGCACATGTTCGTTTCATCACTTTTTTTTTTTTTTTTTTTTTTTTAAGAATTCGCCTTTGCGAAGCTTCATCTGATTTTCCAAGAAGGGCTGAGGGTGGGAAGGCTGCTCCCGAAGAGGATGACCACTCCAAGTTTTCCCATTTTTTGCACCTGGCCGGCTCTCAAGTTTTCCCATTTTCCCCCGAAAACTCAAGCCCCTCCCACTGTGACACCTCGAGGGGCACTTTTCTTCTCCGATCTCCTTGGCCGTGGGACTGCAGGAGCGCGTCTCGGCGTGGCCGTGCAGCCCGAGTGCGATGGTTTCAGGGAGCCCGCCGAGCAGCGAGCTCGGGCAGACTCCGCGCACCTCCACTCGGACTCTGAGCACCTCCACTCGGACTCTGAGCACCTCCATTCAAGCCCAGTTAAACTGGTTGCATCGGCGAGCGGCGCTACTGGAAGAGAACACTCTCTTCCAGCCCCAAATCCTGCCGAGAGGTGTGAACCGAGCCAGGGCAGCGTGTCGGACAGGCAGGGTCTGGCCGCTTGGTTGAGTCCACGCTCCAGCTGGCAGATAAAACATACAGATCCCTCTGCCCCGCAAGGTCGGCGTCAACGGGAGCCATGGAAGCTTTTTTTAAGGACAAATACTCCTGCAAGTTTTGTGATAAGACAGCTCTTTGTGTTGGGCTGGTGAGAATGTCTGCATGGGACTGGGCAAAGGCGCAGACGTGGTTTTGAAGCGTCCAGCCCAGCTAATCCGTGTGTCAATACCACATTCAGGATTTATTTAATACGGACACTTTGTTTACTGCTGGCTTTGGAAATACTCCGGCTCCACTAAAAGTGCAAACTTGTTTGTTTTTTTTAATAACTGGACTCCCATAATTATCTGGCATGTTATGACAGTCTGCTGTGGCCCGAGAAGCACAGCTTCAATCAGATGGCTTAAATGAAATTAAGGCAATCTAACTTCAGGTTTCTTGTTTGACTGGGTTTGTAATTGCTTTCAGACTGCCCTTAAAAACACCCACATGTGGGCAGCAACATCTGCAGTTTGGCCACCAGGATAACAACTCAGTTCTTTCCTCAGCAGATCTGGGCCAGAGCGCAGCTAAGAAGTACCAGGAGGTTAACTCTCCTACATGGCCTGTATTTTCAGGTGTAGTTGGTAGTGTAAAAAATATTATACAGCTAATCTCTTATATTTGTAAATATCTGTTTATAGCTGGGAAAGCAGAAATGGCAGCATTTTATGCTGTGGTAAATGGATGCTGTCACAAGGGTAGGTGATTCAACTTGACTCTGCTTCTTCTGAACTGTTCAGGCTTTTTCAGGATTGAACTATAAGTCTACTGTAATTAAATTGTGTTTGAGCTTTTGATGCTGGTGAGCCAGAACTTTTATTCTGCCGCAGCAGGCTGGGATCCTGTTCCCAACTCAAATTTAGAAAAAGTAACAGTTCTCCTAGGAGCTGGCCAGAATTCCAAATCTTCCAGAACTTCTGTGTTTAAATTAGTTCTCAGTATACTGTAGTCACTGTGTCATCTGTTTTTCAGTACAAACCTGTCTCTCAGGCAGGTGCTTATTACAATATGTGGCAATATAACCTTTGCTTTTGTTAAATTGTTACCAGTAAAACCTCATTCATTCTCATCTGGATGATCTAGAGGATGAATTATCACTGGAAAACTCCTGTTTTGCAGAGCTGTAGTTGAGCCAAACTCCAGCTTTTCCAGAAAAGTGGATATTAATTTTATGTCCCAGTCAGAAGGTAAATCACATGGTAACTGTTAATAGCAAAAATGGTTCCTTAATGAGATTTCTTATATCTAAGTTATTTTTTGTAGAGTTTACAGGAAAAATAAATACTCATTAGTAAACTATCCTAAGAAAGACACATTTCAAGTGGAGAAGAAGGGAGTTTTGCTAGTAATGACTTATTTGTTCTTGAGTGAATGTAGAAGTAGCAACTGATATGAAGTTACTAGTCAAACTTAGCCAAAATCTGACGTGTAATTGCAACATGCTGCTTCTGAAGGGTGGTGCTTGCAGAAATATCAGAACTGGTAAGTAAAATTCCCTTCAGGACAGGATGATAGAAAAGCTCTGGGAACAAGTCCTAACGCAGACTGGGTGTCCTGCCAGTAACCTTCACTGCAGTGACGTGGGAGGAACCACCCGTTGCAGGAGTGCAGATGGCTCACTCTGCTAGAGATGTCCCCGACAGGCTGGTCAGCTCTTTGTTATTTGATTTCAGAACAGCAGGGATCATGCTGTTAATTGGAGAAGGGATGTGGATGTGCAGGACAGTGCCCAGCTCTGTGAACAGGACCTAAAACCTGAATTGTCCATCTTCTCATACCTGGGGCTGGTGGTGCTGGGGGATTGGATCAAGGTCTAGGGCAAATTCCTTCCTGTGTGAGGTGTCTTTTGTGCCTCTCAGCAAAAGAACCCGAGTTGTGAATAAGCAGTAGCATGGAGATGGGTAAATGATTTTAACTTTGTTTCTAAGTCATGGTTAAAAACAAACAAACAAACAAACAAAACCAAAAAAACCCAACCAACCAAACAAACAAAAAACACAAAAAAAAACCCCACAACAACAAATAGAATTGCTCAGAGACAAGTCCAGGAGCTTAATTTGGGAACAGAGCCACTTCCGCCTGAAAGTCTGGCAGAGCTCATACATGTTTCTCCTGATTTGGGAAGCTCTGCCATTCAACCCCCTTGGTGGTGGTTCACATGGTGCAATACTTCAATGTGTCCCTTGACTGCCATTTGATGCTGTTTTCCAGCCAAAGAGAGAGAGTGTGCATGCCTTGAGGATAAAGTGATGCTTCACTTAATTTTGGCAGAGATCACTGTGCTCATATCATTACTGATGGGTGAGCAGGTTAAAGGCTGCCTCCTTCTCCAACTCAGCAGAGCTGTGCATCAGCTCCAGCTCCCTGGTGGGATGTCAGGGCTTCAGGGCTCTGGCTGCTGGCCAGGATAGCAGGATCTCCCACACAGTGTCCAGATATGGACGGGGGCTATAGATGGGGGCTAAGGAGAACATTAGTAATCAGAGCAACCCCACCCTGTGTGGTGGAGGTACAGTGCTCTGGTGGGAGATTCCCATGGAAAACTCCAGCAAAGCTGATAAGAATCCAGCAACTGACTTTTGATGTCTGCAGGTTTCAGATGCAAAGCATTTAACAAGGAAATGGTAAAGCTGATGCGTTCCCAAGTGGATCTGAGCAAAGGCAAACTGCAAATGTATTTAGAACTTTTATTATAGATTTGTGGGGTTAGTGTGGTCCAACCAGAGAGAAAAGGTTTTCCTTTCCATGAGAGTTTTCTGTGGCCATTTTCCCTATGGAGGCCAGGTCCTGTGAGTCTTGTTTTGATAGAAAAAAGGGCTTCTCAGCTGGAACTTCGCCCACACCAATTCAGACCACACCTGTGTTTTTCTCATGTTAAACAGCTTTCATTTCAGTGAGGGAGGTGCTTAGGTGATCCTTGTAGAGGTCAGGATTGTTCAGGGTATTTTATTCCATGCATTTTTTCTAGTGTGCATCCCTGGAGTCTTGCACAGCCCTAAGGAGCACAGTGCCCCTGCTGCAGACTGTACCTCCCCAGCACAGACCTGAAGGAAGAAAATCATAATGCAATGCAGCAGGTGAAATACTGGCTCTTCACCATGGGAGAGAACCTTCTGGCTCATCACCATGGGAGAGCTGGAAGCGAAGGAGGAGCAGCCCAGGCTCAAGGGGGAGCGGAGGTGATCAGCATGCAGAAATGCAGAGGGGAGCTCTGCTCCAGACCCCAGCAGTAACAAAGCCAAGCTGCAAAAATACCCTTTTTTTGGGGGGCGGGGGGGGAGAGGGGGAGGGAGATTTCAGGAATTCTGTAGGTTATCACTGAAAACCATACTGCAGCCTCAGTCTTGCTTTCTCCAAGTGTGAGGATGTGTAGGTTCAGATCAAAGGACCTGGTTCATATTTTGTATGGGCTCATCATGGCCCTACAAAGCATTTCAGTGCATATGCAATGAACGTGGATAATTTCATTGGTCTCATTGAAACTGGTGGTGTATTTAAAATTAGGTGTTAGAGTGCTTTTCATGGTTATAAAGGCCTCTAGGAAAGAAAAAAAACCCGATGTAATGGAAACATTCAATCACTTCTGAAAAAGAAACTTTTCCTTCATGCTGGACTGACTGAATTCAAATGAGACTTATCAGACCACCTCTTCAGGCCAGATAAAAACAACTCAGATAATTCAGGATGAAATAGCATATTTTTTAAGAAAATGACTCCTTTTAGCATCGCTTCCAGTAACTTCATTAGTGACGCAGTGTTGCTTGGTGCGTCACAGGGTGTGTTGGGTGTATTGCACTGTGTTATATGGTGTAAAATCATTCTCATTTGGCAGGAGAACTGTAGGACCTTATTTTGAAGGGCCTTTAGCTTGTTCCTAAAAGACTTCTCTTTTTCGACTGCTGCACTGCTATGCACAGGAAAAGTGATGTTCCATATAACCAAGTTGTAAAATACCCAGGCACTTCTGGGTTTAGCCCTAACTGGTCACCACTAAGGGCAGATGTTAAAGACTTGCTTTTGTTTGTTTGTTGTTTTTTTTTACAAAAAGATTAATGATTAAAAGGATTGCTTCATATTTTTAATGCACTAAAACATTAAAAATGTTGTATGTATCCTAATCCTCACATTTTTGATACAAATTCTGCCTGCTCTGTAGTGTCTGAGCTACACTGTTGTTCACAGAAATGGCTGAATTGTTGCAGATGTTTTCCTTCCTGCATTGCAAGGAACAGCTGAACACACAAATTCCAGCCCTTCTCAGTCAGAACCCATCGGTTGCCTCATACGGAGCTTCGTAATGTATAGGAAGTAGTTTTGAAAATGTTACAGGGAAAGAAGGAATTTCCATTTTTGCCTACTTTGTAACCCAAACCACAGAATTCAGCAGGAGTTTTCTGTCTGCTTAGGTGCTTTAGTCCAGCTCCCAGCTGTGGGATAGAGCTATGTGAGCTTCAGTTGGTGTAACTGCACCCTGAAAACAGGAGGAGGGTTGGGTGCTCCAGTCTGCAGAGCTCTAGTTTGCCCAAAGACCTGCACTGAATAGCAGCTCAAAGTCATCTCTGGTTTGCCTTTGCTCAGTTAGATCTGTTTCTGCCCTCTAATTGATAGCTGCCCCTTATGGCATCATCTCAGTTGATCGAAGCAGTGATGACTTACAGATGGGCCTTGTGCACTTAACAATATTAGAAAGGGGACTGTAATGTGCTGTCTTTGGCTCCATTCCCTGAGGGAGTTACTGTAACTCCAAGGGACTACTCCTCACTTCCAAGCATCCTGGACGACTATCTCTGGAAGGCAATAGAGAAGCTGAACAAGCAATTTAAATAGAAACAGAGCTTACACAGATCCCTGGATTTTCCACAGTCAATTTCTTATAAGAAATGGGAAGGAAAAGCAGTTCTGTTATCTCAGCTGCCTTTGCAGACAAACTGGATTTTATGACCCTGTTAGGAGCATTTTATCACTTAATAGTAATTCCTAAATGCTTCATTTGAAAGTTAGATGATTTGAGGGTAAATACCTATTTCCAACCAACAGTCTTTCAAGGTGTTTTGCTTCATGCACATGTGAACCTATGTGCCAGGGCTTTTGTAAACCAACACCTCCCTCTTCTGTCACAATCCTCTTGTACCTGCTCCTGCCCTGCACTGTGCCTGCTCCAAAGGTGATATGGCTCTTTCTTGTTGATGTGGCAGCTCCTTCCCCTGTGGTGCTCCCAGTGGAAATTGCAGTGAGATAAGTCATCTTCGTTTCATTTCAGTTCCTGCAGTGTGGAGTTTTATTCTGATAATATTAGCCAACCATTTCAGGTTTTGATGGTTGCATTCCCAGTGGTGTGAAGGTGTAAGAGAGAATTCCCTCTTGCCCCCCAACATGTACAAGAAGGGAGCACAGCACAAGAAGGCTTGTTAAGATCCTGCAGAAAAATAATCTGAAAGAGATTTGAAGTTATTTATTAAAGTATTTTTAAGTGGATAATCATACATGCCTGTAGTCTTCTCCCATTAATCAAGTCACTCATCTGTAGGACGGTCCCTTTTGTCTCCCACAGAAGTCAGCAGTGCCACTGCTTATGGAAGATGTGCTGAAAGTTGAACATGCAGAAAGCTCAGCCTCACCTCCTCCAGAGCCACCAGCAACACCTTCCACTTTCTATCAAGCTGGCTGGATTTAAACAAGGGACAAAGTGTGGCATTTTTCTCTAGCCTCAGAGCAACCTTTGTTTTTCCATGTTTGTATTTCCATCTGCAGGTGGTATCTGATCCATAAGAGAAGTTAACTGAAAGCCTACTTTAATGATAAAAAAAAATGTGGGAAATAGCTGGAGGGTGAAATATCAGGCTGGGATTATGGGACTAAAAATATGTTTTACAAAGGAAAACCTCGTGCCTGGCAATTGTCCTTGTAATGTTGCAAGAGCCAGAGGCGTTGAATTAATTCCCAATACAACTGAGTTCTAATTATCCAAATAGATCAGGGGACCCAGGAGTGATACACCCCCCACTAATGCTCACAGAGCCACTTCAAGGCAGTGTGTTGGTGCTCCCTGGGATGCTGCTGTGTGTGTGCAGACACTGCTGGTGGTTCCTCAGTCAGCATCATCTCATACCTCCATGACGTGCTAGTGATGATCATGTTTGCTGCTTTTGAGTAAAGATGGAACATTCACTTATTGAGGTGATGCAAGTAGGAGATAACTCCCACTAAGGTAATGGGGAGTGGGGTAGGAAAGCAAACCAGAAAAATGAGGTTCCTGCAGGGGAGTCTGCACTCTCTAGCCAATTTTCCATGTATTTTGAAGTAGCTATATTGCCTAAAGGACAAAGCCAATAGTTCATGATCTGGTTTGTCTGTTGCTTACTGATGGTGTCTCTATTTTCCTTCTTTTGCCTCTCTTGCTCCTATGAGTAGAAGTCCAGGGGAGAAGGCAGAGCACATTTGCCAGCAGCGGTTTCCAGTCACTAAGGTTCCTGCCAGCAGAGCAGAGGGAAAATGCAGACAGGGGTTGAGGGAAGGTAGAAGGAAAGGGAAAGGGAAACCACAGGATGGCAGTGCACAGGCAGGTCTGCACTGGAGTCGTTCACTGACTGCACTTTGGGGCTAAAATCTGAGGACCTCTGGTATATAACATGACATTATTGCTAAAATAATCAGTCTGTGACAGGCTCGATTTAAAGCAGGACAGGGCCTAGAGACTGGCTTACATCACCACACCTATTTTGTTCCATTAGCAGCTTTCGGCTTGCAGAGCAACTGTAATGGACATCAATTGTCTCACAGACAGGTCGTCCCAGAAGAGTCCTGGTCTGGTGGGTCACTCCTGTGTAATTCCCCACAAGCAGTCGATATCTGAAATCCAGGAGAGAAGGGCTTTGTGCCAGGGGGAGCATTGCTGCTGAAGCCAGGCTGCCCAGAAAGGTCCCTCCATCATCCTGAGGAAGTCTGGGGCACAGCAGAGCTCTGAAGTCACCCTGCTCCGACAGCCTGCTCAGGGTCCAAATCGAGTTGAAGGGTATCACACTCATTTATTTTAAATTGACAGAATAGGGTGTGGTCTTCTGGGCCATGGGTGGAATGTGGGGTTTTGGGTGTTTTCCTGATTTATGATTGGAAATACTTAAAAAGCAATTTCTGTTTTGCAGAAGAATAGCTATGTCATCTTCCTGTGAATAACGCAGGGTGTTCACATCTCCATGGCAATTGGATGTGATAAAATAAACAGATGTCCGGAGGTTCCTCTACAAGAAAAGTCCTGTAAAGGTCCAAAGTTTAGTGCTCTTAATGAATGTGTATCCCTTTGCCTTCATGTTTCTCATAAATAATGAAGTCCACACTACAACTCATGGGAGAAAAAAATATAGATCTGAAGAGAATTATGGCTGGAAAATTTTTCATTAACTTGGTTTTAAAAATATTGTAGAAGATTTTAGGAATAAATCACTTGATTCAGCATGCCTACCCTTTAGTTCCATCCACCCTAATCCTGTCTTCAACTTTCATTTCATATCCTAATTCCTTTCCTCTTTCACAAATGAATAGAGGTATCTCTGAGATTCCTCAGGCTCAATCTCTTGCTCCCCACAGGCTGAGGTACAGCAGCCCCTCAGGGACGAATACTTGTGCTAAACAGCCCCCTGCCCAAATCAGACATGGGCACACACACACTCCACACGTAGTTCCAGGAAGTCATAGGAGGCACAGCAGTCAAATGAATTTGAGCCTTCATTTGAACAAATGGCAGAGATGTTGACCTTCCTGGTGCAGCTGCAGAGCCCTTCTGCCTGAGCCGTCTCCCACCGGGCTTGGGGCAGCTCAGGGGGATTTTGGGGTCTGGGAAGGTGCTGAGCAGGTTTTGGGTTGTGTTTGCTAGATGGCCAGTGGTGCTGAAGAGGAGGGGATTGTTGCTGTCTAAGCCAATTTATTCTTGTTGACATTTCCCTGGTGTCTAAAAGCCCCATATGAGAGCGTAGCTGCTTAGTGCTCCCTGCTGCCTTTGGCCTCACACCCCCTCTGCTTTCCCAAAAGGCTTCATGCCCTAAAGTGATGAAGCAAAGTGTGGAAGGGGAGCGTGGGGCAGTGGGGAGAGCTTCCTTGCCCCACTGGAGCAGCACCAAAACCTCCTGATTCCCAGCCCAACATCTCAGCCACGGTTTTTCTCACCATTTTTCTGACGTTCTTGAATGCATTTGATGGACTGCAGTTTCTGGAGCACTGCAGAGCTGGTGAGAGTTCCTCTGATGTGCTTGAGAACTGAGGTGTGAAGAGAATAGTTTTTGAGACTGAGCCCTGCTCCAGTGATAAGCCTGAGGGAAGAATGGTCCAGAGCCTGTTCTGCACATCCCAGCCCCAGTAGCTGCTGACACACGGGGCATCCAGGAGTTTTGGGAGTTGTCAGATTGTCTCTCTCTTCGTATAAATTGTAGAGAAGACAGTTTTGTCCTTGAAGAACAATAGACAGAGGTACTGAAAGTATGTTCACCACACTTTCTGCCTTTTTGGTACCCTTTAATTTCAAATGCATTGTTCCAAGTTGTTTTTGCTGAAATAATTACAAGGTGTTGGAGTTTATCATCTTCTTGGATGACAGCCATACTTGGAAAAAAGCACTGAATAAAAGGCACGTTAGCAGTTAGCCCTGGGCTGGTTCCCACTGTGAGTCAGGCCCTCTCTCTGGAGCTCAGCTGTTTGCAGTTGGCAGTCCATTTATTTAAATGCTGTTAAAATACCTAAATATTTTTTCCTAGGAATTCAATGAAACTCAGTGCAATTAATTTCTGCATTTCTAGCAAGCTGTTAGATTATTTTGGTTCCCCATTAGCTACTAAAGCTCTTGAGATGGAAAGCTGCTTTTCTGGCACGATGAAGCACTATTAATATTTTGCTCTTAAAAAATGAGCGTTCATCTGAGGGTCACCAAGCATTTTGCAAAGGTGGGTGAATGTATGGTTTGGTATGTATACAGATACACACACACTATGTGTGTGTGTATATATATATATGTATATATATATATATATGGGCCATCTGTCACAGGCTTTTCTGTCACAGTCTGTTGTCTCTGACTGCAGTCACAGCTGGTTCCGGCTGGGGTGAAAGCTGACCCTCACCAAGGAAATGTGGTAACTTCCAGACCTCCAGATTCTTTAGAGGTGATTTAAAAACTCAGCCTCTTTTTCCCTCTGCTTCCATAAGAGAAAAAAAGACTGGGAAATTTTGATTATGCTTTTTGCTAAAAAAAACCCACCACCAAAAGCAAATAAACCCCCTTGGCTCAAGTTGGCTGGAAGATTTATGAGGGTGAGTTGGGGGGGAGCTAATTTTCTTGGACAGTTTCAGTTTCACTTCTAAGCTCAAAGAAAATAAATATTGAAGCCTCCATTGTTTTTTATTAAATGTAATGCTGCTTTCTAGCCAACCCTAAGTCTAAAAAAACCAAGCAATAACTAGCATAATCCAGTCTTGGGTGCCAAGGAAAATCCTTTATGGCCTGAGTAAGAGACCAGGGAGTTCTGGGCAGGCGCAGGAGCGCGGGGAAAGGTCAGGGCAGGATTTCTAGAAAGACTTTCCTCTCCAGGAAAACTTGATGGGGGGCCCATCAGCTCAGGATCACTTCCCTTTATCCAACCAGTAATTCAGTCTCAGTCCCCAGCCACGTTCCTGTACCTTTGGCAAATCCTATGGGCCCTATACTCGGTGTCAAGGGACTAGTTCTGCTTTGGTTGTTAATGGCTAAGCCTCTTCACAGTGGCTGGGGAGTTTTATCCTCTCCTTCACTGACCTTCAGTCCCCTGTCCTGCCCTGTCCTGTCCTGTCCTGTCCTGTCCTGTCCTGTCCTGTCCTGTCCTGTCCTGTCCTGTCCTCTCCTCTCCTCTCCTCTCCTCTCCTCTCCTCTTCCCATGAATTTTCCAGGGAAGAGGGCCATGAACAGCCCGTCACTCTGGAGCCAGGAGACATCAGTCTCATTTGCTGGATGACGTTTGGAGGGGAAAGCCTCGTGATTCTGCCCGATGACAAATGACAAAGTGTGGCACTCCAGCACGAAACTGGTTCCAGTTGTTTCCCAGCAAGTGAAATGAATCCCACCCAGCCCAGCCCGTGTCACCCACCCGGGAGCAGGAGAAGTTGCACAATGGAGCGTTCAGCGCCCGGTGGTTTCTGAAGGGAGAAGATAAGGGGGTATATCGTGTTTAGTTATGAAAGCAACAGAGCCAGTTTAGAGATTTAGACTTATGAGCAGCCTTGAGCTTGGAAATAAAACAGATCTCTTTCAAAATATGCTTGAAGAGCCTTTGCCAAACGTCTATTCTTATTCACCTTTCAGCGAACACTGGCCTTTTTAATTAAAAAGGGAGCAAATTCCGTTATTAGGAACTGCTGACTGTCAGTAGGAGAAGAAACATCTGTCCTGTGTTAACTGAATTTTCAAGAGGTTTTTTTTCCCCAAAATGCCTCCTTTTTATAGGCTTTAGCTTTATTAATACTATATAGGCAACAAATAATATCAATTTTAATATCCACCAAATTGAGTAGTACACCTGACTTTTAACAACCATGGATTTAAGCCATGGAAGAGAAATCTTTATGAAATGCAATGAAATTTTATGCAATTCAGTGCAGTCACTGGAAGCTTTGCCATTAACTTTGCTGGCATCAGCTTTTCCCTTCTGTTGACTTCCAACTCAAATGTCTTTCTCCAAGTATGGGAATAATATCTGTCCCCTGCTGCCACCTAGACCCACCTGAGGCTGGCCAGACCATGCCTCCCTTTCCCTCCACAGGTTTGTCAACTCCACCAAACCTGCACCACCATCACCCACTTTGCTCCCTGTTGCTTTGCTGCAAGCAAGGGCAACCCAAAGCTGTGCCTAGGCCACCTGCCTGGGGTGCAGCCACGTTAAATGCAGGCAGGTCTCAGGTCTGAGGCTACCCCTGCAACCTGCAGAGATCAGCATCATCATTTCAGTGTCTAAGCACCAGAAATTAGGAGCTTGGCAATAACACAGCCACCGGTTTCCTGAGGTGGGCAGGAGGACTTCAAGCTGTACCACAACATCCCCTGGTGCAGGATGTGTTCCCCCATCCCCTGGCAGAATTGTGGTCTCCCATCTCTCCCTCCCTCCTTCAGTCCCTCCTTCCCATCCTCTGCCCCTGCACACAGCTAGTTACAAGACAGGAGCTGACTCACCTGGAATGGCTGAGACTATTTATAGTGGGTGCTGCATAATAAAACCTTGATGGTATGTACTATCCTTCTTGGACTTATGCATAGTTTTGAGCAATGCTGGCTTTATCCGAGTGCACTAGCTAAAATAAATGAAAATCTAAAATAAAATTAAATCAAAAAAACCCCAGCTCATTTCCCTCTTTAGTACTCAGCAGCCAACACCTTCCAGGGCATGTCCTAAAATGGAGAAAAAAACATGTACCATAACTAAGAAAACAGAAGTTAAAAATATTGATCAGGTTGGAAAACAAGTAGTTCTTCTATGTTTGATCCTCATCCTTCAGTGCTGGGGAAATGACCCAAATGACTTACATCTTCAGTAAAGATGGTCATTGGCCAGAGTTTAGGAGAGGCTTCAGACTTTCTGGATAGCAGCACATATTGCTACATATGCACAAAATGCCTGGCTTGGATATTTTATTTAGCTTGGTTTGTTTTCCAGTTTCCATTCAGGCCTTGGAACTGTCCTGTTTTTCACACCTGAGACTCACATAAGGTCTGTAGATCAGTGCTAGACATGAAGGAAGGGGCAGGAGATGGCTGGCAGGGAAGGGGATGCCCCCAAAATCCAAAGGGTGATTTGCTGAAAGAGAGGTTGGAGCAAGAGACCAGAGAACTGAGAGTTGTTTCATATTGAGGGAATGGGACTCCTCCAACAAGTGTGGCACTCACGGGTGGAATTTCTAAAGCAAATGGAGCCACAGCTCTGCCTCTTGTCCCAGGGCCCTGACCCAGAGCCTGCTGCAGCCAACAGGAGTCTTTCCATCAACTGGAACACACTTGGAATGGAATCTGAGCTGCAGAAACACTAGATCTTGTGCACAGAAAAATAATTAGAAAAATTCAGTTGGCTGCAGTTGTTACCAACTTGCATGTTTGTGGATTTGCCTGGCCGGACACATGGTTAGAAGAAAGAATTAGAACTGCCCACAGATTCCCCCTAGAGAATTAACTTCCCTTATTCCTATCTGACCAAACCACCAACTCCAACAAACATCTTGACACCAGACTCTTTACTGAGATGTTTGCTAATCTACAATGGAAATGAAACTGGAAGGGTCAGACTCCATTGCTAAACTGGTGAGGGAGGACTAGGCACATATCAAGGGCAAAAATCTGTTTGAAGAACTCTAGATAAATCCATCTTGTCCACAAAAATCTTTTAGCTGGAGATATGTTCAGCCAGTTGGGGTTTAGAAGGCTGGTTTCCTCACTCCAGGTTGGCCATGAGCCCAATGGGTGCTCTGGGCAAGTCACCTTTATTCTGTGTGGCTCCTTGGAGATGCTTGAATTATTCTGCAATTAGATGTTCCTGGCAGTCCAGAGGCTCCACAGCTATTGGATTTTTTTTTTTTCCTTCACACTTCTGGGCACACTGTAGAGAAATCTTGCATAACAGAGGCTCTGGAGGCACAGTCAAGTTAGAAGCAAATCCTCATGTCGGACTGTCTCCAAACCTTCCCTACAAACCTGATACTTCTGCTGACAGATCTTTTATTCATGTCCAGTTTTACACCCACTTAACCTGCTTTAATCTGTCTGTTGGGAGAAATGGTTTCTTGCAGGAAAATATAAAAAGAGGATTACTGTATGATGAAATAATGAGGGTGCCAGTGAAGCAGCCCTGAATCAGAGAGCCCCTGAGTCAGGCTGTGCATTGCTCACCGTGAGGGCAGCCTGACTTCTGTCCATGCCCTTCCTTGCTTAGGATCACCCTGAACATGAGCCAGAATATCTGCACTCTCATTCATGGAGGTTCACCTGCTCATGCTAGACTTGGGTTCTTGGGTTTGCCCCAGTATTTACATGGCTGGTAAAGATTCAGTTGCCTGTTTTGTTTTGTTTCACTTGAGCTTCGGCAAATCACAGTCAGGAGAAATATTGATCTGAAATGTGTATACCAAACCCTTGATTGCCTTGAGCCAATGAGAAGCTGTGATTAATTTTAATCCTTGGAATGTTCAGATGCAAATCCAGAAATCTGAATTAATATATTTTGCTGGCATCACTAAAGGATTGTGAAACAGGAAATTAAGAGCACAATAACTTAAACAAAAGCTTATGAAGAAATAATGGCACTGGTATGGGTAATGAGTCAGAGTGAGGGCTGTTCAGAGAAGCCTGTAGAGCAGGGTACCAGTTTGGTGGGATTTGGGGACCTATTGCCCCTTAAATTTCTGGAAAATCCTAGCCCAAAGCAGTTGCTAACATTTTATTGCAAGTTTATATCTTCATAGTAAAAATTCTTAATAAAGTTAGCTTTCCTCTGACCTTGTGCTGAGTCCCAGCAAGGGCCTTTGCCTGTGGGTATTCCTGGAGTCTGTTGTCTGCAGCAGATTCGTGTTGCACAGGAGGAGTGGAGACAGTCTCCCTCATCACCCCAAGGGGATGCTGTGGTTTAATTGCTGCTTGCTACTGATATTGGGAAGCAGCCTTAGAAAATGCAAGATGCAAAATGCATCTGGTGGTTTGGATCCTGTAAATTTGGGTTATGCGTTGCCAGCTGATCTCTAGTGTCATTCATCATACGAAAAAGTGACATAAGTATTATTTATATATGATGGTTACCCTACTAAATTACTTACAAAGATTTAATAGGTGATAGATGTTTCCAAGAGGAACAGGTGTCACGAGTGAGCACGGTCATATGAGCAATAAATAACAAGTCATAAAAGACTAACTCAGTAACAACAGATTAATCATCATTAGCCCTCCCCGGAATATTTATAATTGGAATCAGATCGTTAATTTTCTGCCTACAACCACCAACAGGTTAACCAGTCACTTCTACTACTGTGCTACACCTCTGGAGGCCTGGTCGTGATCCTGATCCTGACTCCTCTGATCCTGATCCTGATCCTGTTGCAATCCCACGGGGCTGGAAATGACGCTGCCCCAAACTCTGTGAACTGGTGCTCCTGGTGTGATGTGGCTCCTCCACTGTTACCACAGGCAGGGGATGGTCATCCTGCTAATAAACTCCTAAAAATACCCAACATTTTACCAGCCTGAGCTCTAGTCAGGCCCAGGGGGAATGAGTTTGGGAGCCTGTAATGTCTGTGTTTCTCATGCTGCCGATCGCCGCCGCCTGTCGTAGTCTGGGATTCTGTCTGAGCTGTGGAGCTGAGGAGCTGTATGTGTGTCTATGTGTGTGTGTGTCTGTGACTGTGTGTGTCTGTGTGTGTGTCTCTGTGTGTGTGTTTCTGTGTCTGTGTGTGTCTGTGTGTGTGTGTCTCCATGTGTGTGTCTGTGACTGTGCGTGTGTGTCTGTGTCTGTGTGTCTCTCTGTGTGCGTTTGTGTCTGTCTGTCTCTGAGTGTGTGTCTGTGCCTGTGTGTGTCTGTTTGTGTGTGTGTCTGTGTGTGTGTGTCTGTGCCTGTGTGTGTCTGTTTGTGTGTGTGTCTGTGTGTGTGTGT
>VXAU01000639.1:894363-1132324 GCA_013399695.1 Formicarius rufipectus
TGTGTGTGTGTGTGTCTGTCTGTGTGTGTCTCTGAGTGTGTCCGTGCCTGTGTGTGTCTGTCTCTGTGTGTCTGTGTGTCTCCGTGTGTGTCTGACTGTGTGTGTGTCTGTGCCTGTGTGTCTGTTTGTGTGTGTGTCTGTGTGTCTGTGTGTGTCTGTGTGTCTCTCTGTGTGCGTGTGTCTGTGTGTGCCTGTGTTTCTGTCTGAGTGTCTGTCTGTGTGTGTCTCTGTGTGTGTCTCTGTGTGTGTCTCTGTGTGTGTGTTTCTGTGTGTGTGTGTGTGTCTGTCTGTGTGTGTCTGTGTGTCTCTCTGTGTGCGTGTGTCTGTGTGTGCCTGTGTTTCTGTCTGAGTGTCTGTCTGTGTGTGTCTCTGTGTGTGTCTCTGTGTGTGTCTCTGTGTGTGTCTCTGTGTGTGTCTCTGTGTGTGTCTCTGTGTGTGTCTCTGTGTGTGTCTCTGTGTGTGTCTCTGTGTGTGTCTCTGTGTGTGTCTCTGTGTGTGTCTCTGTGTGTGTCTCTGTGTGTGTCTCTGTGTGTGTCTCTGTGTGTGTCTCTGTGTGTGTCTCTGTGTGTGTCTCTGTGTGTGTCTCTGTGTGTGTCTCTGTGTGTGTCTCTGTGTGTGTCTCTGTGTGTGTCTCTGTGTGTGTCTCTGTGTGTGTCTCTGTGTGTGTCTCTGTGTGTGTCTCTGTGTGTGTCTCTGTGTGTGTCTCTGTGTGTGTCTCTGTGTGTGTCTCTGTGTGTGTGTGTGCCTGTGTGTGTGTCTCCGAGTGTGTCTCTATGTGTGTGTGTGTTTGTGTCTGTGTCTCCGTGCGTGTGTGTGAGCCATTGCCGGAAATTCAGCATCTGGAATCCATTGTGCCACAGCCATCCCGGGCTGAGCTGGAAGCCAAAAACCCTTCAGACTTCATGGGCGCGTTTTGGGTTGGTTTTTTGTTTTTTTTCCCTCCGTGCTTGTGGGATTTTTAAAGCGCGGAGAAAGCTCAGAAGAAATCACATCCCAGCATCTCTAATCCTCACAAGTTGACTTTGCATTCTTCAGTTTTGAGGGTCAGACTGTGACCCTTGCCCAGGAGTTTTCCCTCCTCCTGCCCTTTCAAACAGCTGCCACCATCCCAGGCAGATCGTGCCCATGAGAAGTCAGCCCAGGACAGTGCTGGCCGTGGCTCCGCTGCCCGGGAAGGATGTGCGGATTCATTTCACCTACAGCACTCGCAAAGGAGGTGGAAAACGGCCCCTCTCCAGAATGCCACGTCTATCCCCACACTGGGCACTGTCCCTGTGCTGTCTGTCTCCTCGTTCCCTCAAGTGAAAGCACAGCAGAAAGAAAGGTGGAGAGCAAAGGGACGAAGAAGGCAGAGAGGGTGGATGGTGGGCTGCACATCCTCATGAAGGACCCCGGAGACGCCTCCAGTTTATCCTGGGGACCATGCCAGCCCTCCAGAATGCCAGCCAGCACATGAGGATTTCCACCCCTTTGGCGTTGCTGAGCTCAGTTTTGCTCTGTTTTAGAGAGCAGTTCCTCTCTGAGGTTTTCCGAGGCTGGAATTTGACCCGTCTGTGCTGCAGGAGGCAGGAGCCCGAGTGTGGATTCAGCAGCCATTCCTGGAGGCTGGTGCCCAGAACAGGGCATGGGAGAGGAGCTGGAGCATCACCCAAGGTGGCTCAGGCTGTGCTACCTCAAAGGTAGCTAAAGAACAGCTGCCACCTCCGTGGCACATACTGCAGGGGTTTATAGTGGCTTAAATCTGGGAATAAATAATTCACCCTTCAGCTCAGCCCCCTCCTGGGTAATGCCACAATATGTGGTACAGTTGGTGGGATTTTTTTGCCTCTTGGGGGCTCTTCCAGAACTGCACTGCTCAGACAGTGCCTGATTCTGAGCCTGAACTGGTCTGTGGTCAGTTAACCCCATCTGTTCCCCTGCCAAATTGCTCTTAAATAGCTCTTCTGTCTCAAAGGCTTTATCTTTCCAAGTATTTATAGAAATCAGTGTCCATTCTCACTCATGTAGACTGAGGATGTCACTTCTCCAAGTCTGTCTTTGAGGAACTCCCCATATAACATGGCAGTCAATAATTCCTTTTTCTGAGGATGATTTTCTATTTTCATCTTCAATGCAAAGTCAATGTTTTCTCTTTTGTTGGGGCAATTATTTTATCAACAGTTCCTTATTAATACCTGTTTCCTCCAGTTTCTCTGATTTTCCTGGTGATAACCTTGACTGAAGTCTTGGTTAGGAGATCTACCACATTCCTGTTCTTTAGGAAATGAGATATCAAGGAAAGATGCTGTCAGTACAACCAGTGCTACCTTTGATAACCTGAAATATGGGTTCATCCTGTTTTTCTGCATCTGAATGAGACCTCAGGCACACTCAGGTGCTATAATGGTTATCCCACGTGTGAAATGCAGTGATTAGAGATTTGAAGGAGATAGATATGGGCATCCTCCAGAAGACAGATAAAACATCAGGAAATAAGGTTTGAAGCAAAATTAAAAGGCTTCAGTTGTTAAATTTAAGAAAATCCTTCATTCTGTTGGATTGGGGTAAGCAAAACCAAAATAATCTGTGTTCCTCCTTTTAGGTTTCCTTTTGATGCACGACATATATCAACACCTGTGAGTCTTGACAGGGTAAATTAAACTGTAGATTAGATGAATGAGACCCTCTCCTAAAATCCATAATTTCTGCCTCTCTCCTACTTTCTGGTCACCCTTCCCTCCCCTCTCTCATGAACTGCCAAGCTGGGGACTTTGGTGCCAGGAATGCTGCAGTGGAAAACATGAATGCTTATGCTTCAGAGCAGTAAAATAAGCAGCAGGAGGCTCTGCCCATGTCTGATGAGCCTTTTGGGGGTGGAAGGAATGTGATCTGTCCACCACTGATCAGAGCTGCCCTGTACCAAAGAGATGGGAGAGATTCAGATCCAAGCCCCAGGACCACGTTGGGCTCACTGTGGGATGGTCAGCACAGTTCTGTCAGCCTGGTATGAGTTACATGGGAGTGTCTTTTGTCTCTCTTGAGTGTGCCAGTCACTTTGGACGTCCTCTGACCAAGTCACCTGGTGCGCAGCTCCACAAAGCCCAAAGAGCTCTTTCTCTGTAGATACAAACCATGTGTTCTGCTCTTATGTACAAGCTCGTGTGCCCAACAGCCAGCAGGGACTGTCAGGGCTGAATGTCACTCTTCCTCACAGACGTAGGGCAAGGTGATTCTGCAGTGAGGTCTGAATGTGGCTGGTTGTCTTCTGGCTTTGCCATATGACTACATCCAAACCTTGTGCTGCATTTGACCAGGACAGATTAGCTCAGGCTGAACGTTCTCAGTGTTACAAGAAAACAACCAGTGTCCTGTTACAATCTTGTACTTTATTACATCCAAACCCCACAACTGTAGGAGTAAAACTCTCCCCACCAATGCCCCGAACTGACTTAGTGAGTTCCTGAGCTATCAGCTCCCTTGATCCTGCCACAGAATTTATGCCAAACTCCAGCCAGCAAGTGCTCACTGAGGGATGTTTGAACTGAGAAAACAAATAAACCCTGGTGCATTCTGAAGGGATGCAGATTTTCACTGCCTAAGAGCCTTGACAACATACATTATGTCTACAATTCAGCAACAAATCTGTTATCTCCTGGCCTCGAAAACATGCCACAGATGCAGCTTGCAGAAAAACAGCTGCTACAGAAAGGGGATGTGGAAGTAGTTACCAGCAAAAAAATCCACAAACCTAAACAAATGTAAAGTACAATAATGTGTCACTGCTTACCACAACAGAGAGGGCAAGTCTGCCTGAGAAGGGAAATGATGCAAAACACTGATCTACAAATCAGGAACATCCCAGCAAGACCTCCCACAGCAGCAAAAGAGTAAGAAATAACAGGGGAAAAAAAAGAAAAAAAAAAAAGAAAAAAAAAGGGACAGGGCAGCCAGAATTACCTGGGCTGCACAATTAATCTAGAATCTCTCACTGCTATGCTAGAAACATTTGGTAATTAGACCCCTTCCACCTTGGCACTGTCAGCAGTGGCACTGCAGTCGTGGTGTCACCCCGGTGTCACTGCTGTGAGCCTGTGAGCCTGTCACAGGCTGATTGCACCACACCAGAGGAGATCTCCTAGCTGTGGTCTCCAGTGCACAATGCCAGTTACCAAAATCTAGAATTCTAATCAATCAGACAGTCGGGTTTAGGAGAAGGAAGTAGATCTGAAATGGAAAAGCCGTGGGTTTTAATCTGACCCCTAGGAATATTGCCTGCTGCAGGTTCGGGCAGGGGTTATTGGGTTACATGAACTGCCAGGTGAATATGGGACTAGAAAGGAAGTGGGCCCTGAGACACACAAAAATTGGCCATTTCTCAGTTCCAGGCTTACTCTTTGAGCAGCTTCAATGGGCATGGTCAGCTGTTGGCCATGAAGTCATGTCAGTGGAAAACAAATGCCAGGGAATGAGCCCTTTGACACTGAACCTGGTAAATGTTAGCTCTTCAAAGTGGGCTAAGAACTGGACTGTACAGAAATTCATTATGAATCATTACACAAAAATGTATTCTGAGTCTTGGACCTTAAGATCTTAAAATGTACCCAGCTATTTGTGCTCTTGGCTTTTATATTTTCTTCAATTATTTCAATCCCTGTCTCTCAGCAGACATTTCTGTTACAAGCTACTACAGGGACTTCCCAGCTCCATTCCTGGTGTGGCAGTTGAATCTTAGGCTATATTTGGGTATTGAAGTTTCAGGGTTTAAACTATTCACTAATTATTATTTTGGCCTCTGCAGTGGCATTTTGGCTTCTTCCACTTTAGAAATCAGGTTTAGAAATCAGCAATGTAATGGTTACGTGCTGAGGAGCTTTCTGCCCCAGTCCTTGTGGGCACATGAAGCTTACAAAGACATAAAAAATAAAATTCCATTTAGCATTTTCTCCTGCCTGTCTACCACAGTGTAACTCTGTAATTGCTTAGCTCTGTGCCATATAAAAAGAAGAGCTTATGAAAATTCAGAGAAAAAGCTCCCCAATTCCCTAAAGAAGCAAAAATGGGAACAACATATTCTGAAAGTTCATCCTCGGCAGCCAAACTCTGATCCAACACAGATGTAGTTGAATATTGTAGATGGAGAAGATTATAATTTTATATATTGTTTCTCTTACTTTATCATTCTCTACATTTTTATGGGTTGGCTACATCTTACTTTTTGTACAAATGTAAATACATATGTAAATGAACACTGTTGTGCAAAGTCTTTTTCTGATACCAGTGATGGGAAGTTTTCATCCCAGGCTTAGCTGTGCAGCACACCAAACTGCACACTTCTGACTTCTGAGTATTATACTATTTCCTGATAATAAAAGCATGTTTATTGCTTTTATTTGATTTCATTTTTTTTTGCTCTCCATTTAACAAAGGAAATCAATGCTTATTTTGTATGTCTGAAAAATACAAACTCAGTTAAAGGAGTGACTGATGAAATACTGACTCAGGAGCTTGTCCACACATTTAATCACACATGTGGGAGAATCCCCCCCACAAAGATTGATTGGGCTGCCCATCAGGAATGATGTCAAAATCCATTAACTTCAACAGGAACAAGAATGGGCCAAATCTCCAAGTTCCCAGTTGGCCTCTCCAGGCTTAGGGTTGGCAAGAAACTTCCAGCATCTGCTGTAGGATCCTGACTTCTGCTGCACATGCAGAAATGCTCTGTCCAGAACAACCCACATCTTTGAGGACCCTCTGCTGCAAAGGGCAGTGGCTGGAGCTGGTACCCAGCAGTGCAGAGCTTGGATCCACAAGGAATTCATCCCTTCCTTTGGTGCTGATTTTCCTCTCCTTGAACAGAACAAGGAGTGGGCAAAGGTCAGAACTGAAAATGGCCAGTCTTGCCTTGTGGAAGGGTGATGGCCATTTGGTTGTGTATTTCTGAAGCATGAGTATGGCAAGTTTCAAAACTCCTGAATGCCAGTTATTTAAAATAATAATGACAGATTTTAGCCAGGTCTCACTTTAGCAGTCCCAGGTATGATTTTTAACACATGAAAAATAGAAATCTTTTTGCTGGGACTGACTGCATCTCCAACATCAGTGGGGGTAAAGCTGAAGTCCCTGACACAATTTTGCAGTTGTGTCATTTTGGGTGGGATTTAGGCACGGCCACTTTCAGAAGGAAAAGACATTAGGTAGGAAAAAACCTCCACACTTGGGCGTTGTAACCATGAGGGTGACCCGTTCCACTCCCCTGCTACAGACAACTTGCATAATTTGATGGTCAAGTGTATTGAAACTACACAACATACTCTGTTTTTCAACTTTATGGACAGTGATGTAACTCCAAAACAAGCAATGATTAATGAAATCTCATTCGTCCCACCCAAAGCAAGAAATGTCACACTGCTCCAAGCTTTGCTTATTAGACTGAAAATGCCTAATAAAATGTCTCTAGAAGGGCTTCTGCAGTGCAGTTTCTGTCAGAGGCGTGGCAGCTGGTCTTCTCTGCCACAGAAAATGTCGTGTAACGTGGTAGGGATGCTCTGGGTACATCTGGAGAGTGATTCAAGTGGTCACAATTGGGTAAATGGCTGCTTGCTCAATATCCTCAGTCATTGTATCTGCTAGTTTTTGTGTTTTCTTTAAAAACCATCAGGGTTATCTCATGTGAGGCCACAGCTGAAAAGGAAGTATCTGGAGAGAAAATATATGAATTTGGAAATGGTTTTGTTTGTGGAAAGGTGGCTCAGAGACTTCCTCATGAGTGACTGCTGTGGGAGGGGTGCATGAACCCCACACCAGGAATTCACATGGAAACCTCAGAATTTCAGATAGTCTTGCTCACTGCTCAGTTTCATCATCTCTCATCCTCATTAAAGTAAAATTATCACATAAAGCAGGAAATCACTCAGTAAAGCTTCCTCTAAATTAACTCCCTCTGATGGAGTGAGACATGGAAAAGAAAAAAAAGAGAAAGCAAAGGAAAGACACACCAAATGCACAAGAGAAGCTGCTGTGAGAAATGTCTCTGCTTCCAGGGTCACGCAAATCAACAGCAGATGTTTGAGATAACCTCTTGTGGCTGTAACTCGACATGTCAAAGAGCAGTTCTACCCCACAGCCCTTCACTTTTTGTCCCCTTAAAAGGGTAACAGGAGATGTTTCTGTCACCCGGTGGAATTTCTCTTCTACCACGATGCTAACACCAGTAATTCAATATATATCAGCCTCTGAAACCGATATATATCGAGGGGCTGCAGAGGTAGGAATCCCTCCAAGCCCTGATACTATTTTGGGGATTTATTAGGGCACTTCCACAGGGTCAGAGACTGAAATCCTCCCAGCAGCTCACATCCCCCGGGGTCTGCAGTGAGCAGTGTCCTGTGGAAAGATACTGTTGTGCCAAGCACCAGTGGGAACTGGGCTGGCCAGGGCTGACAGGCATGAGATTGATCACCCTGTTGGTGTCGTGGCTTTTGTTTTTTGCAGGTAATACAACTAGGGAATGGTTTGCTGAGGAGGCAGTTGGGCTCAGATCCCTCATGGCAGAGCAAATGTGTCACGAATGAAGCTGGCAAGAAAGCTCAGTCACTCAGCAAGTTACTGGGATGAATAGTTTTGTCACCAAAAAGTGGCAATTCTTCACCCGTGGGATCTCTGTCCTCTCCTCCTGGCAACAGAGTCCAGTTTACCTTCTGGTATTCCTGCAGAGTGCATAGTAGGGACGTGACAGAAAGAGAAATATCTTGGATTTGATTAACGCTCACATACTGAAGGCAGGAAAAGATATAGAGCCTAAGAAAAGCTGAAACCGAAGAGGAATTTCTTCAACATCTTCATCTTTCTGGCAGCGGTTTCTCATTTTCACACAGCTGTGTGGGGCTGGTGAGCTGGCCAAGCAGAAGTGTTTCTTTGGTAAGATCAGCACCAAAGTAACCCAACTGAATCAAGAGGCCTGAACTGCAGCAATAACCAGAGATCCAACCTGAGCCTTGAGGTCTGTTCTTTATGAGTCCTTATTATATCACACTGCTGCACTACAAACACAGGATAAGGCTCCCCTCAGCCTCCATCATCACGTCTTTAACACCATTACACACATATGAGTCTAAAAGACCTTTATCCCCCCAATAATTTTAATCAATTCTTTCCTTAACAGAGGTTGATTTTCCTAGTTATTCTCCTCCCTGTGTAATGAAAAATTACTGCAGTAAGGAAGAAAATGCTCCTGCTTGTAATGAAAACCACATTATGGCAAAGCCCTGAGGACTGGCTGGGGGAGGTGGAGGCAAGGGGGCTCCCAGGCTCTGCTCAAAAGTATGATTCGATAAGTCATTTCCAGGGTAAACACATAAATCTGTCCATCTTGAACAGAATTCAAACAATCAGAAGTATTCCCCTCGCTTTATTCAAAACATCTCTGCTGCTACTGAGAAAATAAAAGGAGTGGATAAAAACAAACACCCTTTGGTGGAAGTCGAAAAAGAAACCATTCAGTGTAAATGTTCGCATGGCCACTGAGTGACTTTACTCAGAGGTGAAATTCTGGTTGATGTTCCTGAGAAGCACCCTGCCTCACTAGGGGTGTCATGCACGCACTGATGTTGTTCAGTGTTAGGATGAGACGTTAGGATGGATACCCCAGGGAAAAGGAAAAAAAAAAAAAACGGGATGGGAAGGGGGGGGAAAAGAATCAGCAATTCTTCCCCTGCAGCAAATCTGGTTTAGCTGATGTGCAAGTCTGGATGTGATCCGAAAGCAGAACTGACTATCACATCCTGTTTTCATCGATGTGCCCGGCTGGGGAAGTTTAAGACTGGTTCAGAGTTGAATGGTGAGGATCAAGAAGAAAATTCTTTTTATGAGAGTCAAAACTGCTTGTAAGCTGCAGTGTCAGATTAAGAAACCAAATCTGATAGATTTTGCATTTCAAATTAAAGCTGTTACAATGCAAGCTCTCCCACCCCCGAAACCAAGCTCTGTGTACAGTGACATTGAAGAAATCATGATCTGCTATAACTCATGTCAGGTATGACTGACTCTGTAAACTTGGGGTCTCTCTGGGAAGCTTTTCATAAAACCCTTCTGCCCAAAATATTATTCCACAAAAAATGGAAATAAACATTTTCATAAGCTCATAGGCTGGGCTTTGCCTTACACTGTTAGTTCTCTAACAATTATGCCCATCTAAAACACAACCAACTGGCAAAAAAATACATCAACTTATAAGGGAAATTATAACTAATATTGTTTGATAATTTGTTTTGTATCTAACTGTCCTACCAGAACCATTAAATCTGGGTTAGTTTAGAATGTCTAATTTGTTTTTGAAAGAAATCTCCAGCTGTGTAATCTGTTTTGTTAAATCTAAGCCAGATTTAGTAGAAAGGAATTGTATTTTTGCATGCCAGAAAAGGATATATTTCCTGCTAATTTTGCAGACATGCCTTCTAATTTTCTGCCCAGTGAACAGAGTTCAGAACCATTAAAAGATGGACCATCTCAGTCACTGCTGAAATGTCCTCTAAGTTAGCACTAAAAACTATTTGTTAGAGGAGATCCTTTAATAAAAAGGGAACAAAAACTGGATGTAGCTTAGCCAGGGGATACTTCTTAGTTCTTTCTGTTGCCAAGAGGTACCAAAGAAGAAAGAACATTGCATTTTAGTACTGCTTCACTAGCAATGCACATCACAGGACAGTAGGAACAGGTAAAGAGGAGATGGGAACTGGAATGGTTCCTTTATTCTTGTTGGCTGCAACACAAGAATTCAGTCTGCTGTTTCCTCAAGTGCAGAGTATCACACCAGTAGGAACTTCCAGGTAAGAAATGTTAAAGCCTTCAGAAGCAAACTTTGCAAAGGGCAGGTCCTGCCTGACTAGGTTGTCTGAGAGACCTCTTGTATGGAAAAATGAAATATTTCATCTCCTTTTGCTTTCAAATGAGATCTGAGAAGTGAGAGAGGGGCGTGTGATTGGGACAGAGGCACTACAGAGGCTGCAGCATCCTCAGCATCACACCCTGCCTCTGGGACTTTCTTTGAGACCTTTGGCAAGTCCTTTAGACCCCATGAAAGCAGTAAGAAGAGTGATTTATCACTTTGTCTCCTCAGCGGATGCTTTGGCCTGTTAAAACCAAATACAAATGTTCAATTGCAAGTGCTGTGAATAATCTGTCCTGCACACAACACCTCTGCTCACTAAAAGCCACAGGTCCAGGTCGGTCACAGGCAGCCCTGGCCCGAGCCCAAAGGTGAAGGCACTGGCCCCACCATTATCCTTCTGTGTGTGGAAACTTCCAGCAATCAAGACTTGCTTTCTTGGGAATTTTCCTAGCAGCTGATTGCTTATCTAAGGAAAGCTGCCAGATATGAGCATAAGCTGACACACAGGTACTGGATGCAAATTACCAGTGGGAAGAGATTCCCTGAGGCCAGAAGTTGTGCTTGGGTAAAGTCTGGGACCACCTGGCCCAGAGCTGATAAGTGGCAATAAAATCCAAGAATCCACCGGTCTGAATAAGAAAGGGAGAAAAAGTCTCCAGCTTTGTCTTTGCCTATTTGAACTCCAGGGATGATACAGAGAATAACCCTGGGGCCAGACCCAGTGGCTGCAAGCCAAAACCAGGTGGTTGTGCCACTCCTCATTCTGAACATTTCCAAGAGAGCTGCTCAGTTTTGAGCCAGTTTAGGAGGAGTGGTTTTCAAAGCAGCCTGATGGACGCAACATTCACAAATGTAGTTCATGCTTCTAAAAGCTCAGATCTCATCCTAACTCCTTAAGCCATCTAGATGGAAAACAGAACTAAGGTTTCCCCAAGCAACTGTGTGTTTGGGATCTTTCATTGAAAAGCTGATGGTCCCCATCTGTGAGTAAACTCAGCTGCTGTAGGTCAGGTAAATCACTCTACTGTGTGGCTGAACTTCTCCTACTGGTGGGTGACCCTTGGCTGTATTTAAGGGCTGTAGTCCTCACCTGCCTGGTCCCTCTCTGCTGTATCTGACTGGTTGTGCCTCTGAAGGAGAGATTTTTTTTTTTCTTCTTGTTGTTATTTGGATTTTTCTCTATTTGTTTGTATTTTACTTTGGTTTTTGTTTTGTTTTCTTTTATACATTTATATCTGTCAATTTAAAGGATAAGGAGTAAGCTTAAGTTGACTCAGTATTAGCAGCTGAGTGGGGACCTACTGGGTATAAGGTAGTGAGTAAGCTGTGGTTTACACCATTAACAGAAAAGGGAGAGGAAGACTTAAGACTGGATTTTGGCTTTTGCTAGTCAGTAAAATAACTGAAATAGTATTTATTCCTGTTCATGGAAGTTTATAGGAGCTTCCCCTCTAGGAGGAAAGATGTGCTGTATTCTGAGTTGTGCTTTTTCCCAGCCTACCCGGAAATAGTATCTTCATGTAGGCTGTAACAAATGAAACACAAGCTATTTATGCATTCCTGGGTATTTCTGACTTGAAATATTTGACAGGCTCTATGTTAAATATGTTGTTTCAGTTCCTAAAAGTCTATCTCAAAGTCTCCTTTTCCCCCTCTGCCTTATTAAAAGGAAGTGAGGAAGCCTGAAAGTTAAAAACATTCTAGAAGAATGTAGGAAGCCTTCCATAGTATCAGCTCTCCTTGCCCTCTTAGCAATATGTGCAATTTCCTATATTAATTCTATTGATTAATTAGTGTTTCTTGAGCAATTGTAAATGCATCTGTGACTTCTTAAGGAAGAAGATGCCATTAAGGATAGAGCCCCCAAAGATACCAGCATTAGACTTGGCCCAAACTTTATTTACCTCTCACTATTTGCAGTTTTTTTTGTTGCAGTTGATGAGCATGTGCTTCGTGGGCTGAAGGTAAGAAGCAAACACCTGAAGAAAGCTCCCTTAGAAACCACCCTCCAGAGGCGGAAAACAAAGTCTCTGTCCTATCCAAGAGGAGCATCAGGCTGCCTGGTGTGATCTGTGGTGAGAAGCTGTGGATTGGTGGCTCAGGATGATGCCTTTGCTGTTGGGTCTCAGCAATGATGCCCTTGCCTTGAACACTCAACGTGTGACCAGGAGTCCTGTGTTTCTGGAGCTGGTGTCTGCAGGGAAGGAGTAGAAAGGTGGGCCTGATCCTCTGAATCATTGAAGAACTCACAGAATCTCTCCAAAGAGGACAGGGGTTAATGCTAATGCTTTGATCAGGTTCTTTGCTTCAAGCGGTGTGATGGGATGAGGCTGATGGTGGCTGTTCTTGGAGAGGATGCTCCAGGGGTCAGCAGCATATTCAGGTGGCACACCAAGCTATCAGCAGCCCTGTAGATGGATGTCACTGATGGCCTCAGAGCTGGACTAAACAATGTCCTGTTTGCAGTGTTAATGCAGTGATTTGGTTTGAAAGATGCTGTAAGCTCAATGGACCCTCCTCTTGTTCACTTGCTTAGTCTCCTTGGAGCTGCTGGGCTGCCTGCATAGAGCAGGGAAAACTGAGCTCTTTAACCCTCCTAACGTGCACCATCCCATCTCCTGCCTCCCAGGTGGGATGATAAAAACCCTGGCAGTGTGCTTTGCTGTGCCCTGGCTCTTCACTATAAGAATTTGCAAAAACAATGAAGATGGGCCACTTATGTAACCTGTCTGCCTCATGTGATCAGGGTAATGCTGCTGCCTTTTGCAAAGAGAGAGGTAGTGATAAAGCCTTGTGTTGGACCTAGTGGGTTTCTCTGCTGTTTTTCAATAGCCCTGAATATTTGGGGGTGTAGAAACACAAGTAACTGTGTAATATTTTGTTACCCTTCATACAGCTGTGCTTAGTTGTTGACAACATAACTTGGGAGAAAGCAGATGGTTTTGCAGTCCAGAAGTCTGGAATTCATTAGTGGAAATTTTCAGACGTGGGTTGGTTTGTTGGTTTTGGGGTTTTTTTGGTTCTTTTTTTTTTTCCTTTGGCTTAGCTACAAAAAGTCAAAGCAAACAGAGCTGAAAATTCATAGTGAGGGGTGTGAAAAAGTTTCTTTCTTCTCTTTCACCAAAGAAGTGACTGGACAGAAAAATCAAACACTTGAGAATTTCTTTTTCCTGGTTTGCTTTATTTGGGACAGCAAACCTTTCCTGACAGGAGGAGCTGTTAAAAGCTTCTCTGGAATTCAGGTTTATTTGGAGAACACCGACATGATACTTGCTGCTAAAGCCTGCAGTCGTGCTAACCTTGGAAAGGAAAGGGGAGGAGACAGCAGAAGTGATGTTAATTTATTCACTGAAGGGTTCAAACTGTGTAGTTTTTCCTGCAAGGAACTTTTTCCTCTTACACAGAAACACTGCACACGAATAAAAACTGCACAGCAAATGTTAACCTGTGACTCAAGAGAGGGGCAGATTGGTTTGAGTTTATTGTCTGGGCACTTAGCAAGAGCAGACTGCAGTATTTTGATAATGGAACTGCCTGGAAGAAGCTGAAGGTGGAATTATTTTGGCAGGAGTGAAAAATTCTTTGCATGAATAGAAGTACAGGAGTGCTGCAGCCCTCCTGATGTGGGCACCAGCCCCGCTGCTGGCCTGGCAGAGCTCTTAGCCAGGTTCTGCTTGGAGCTCTCCCTTCTCAGAGTCTGTTTCTTCCACTCTGTAGGTTTTTCATCCATTCCCACCATCTAGTTTTGTTGCTCCAGGGCTCTCTCTCTTTAGGGGGGGGCAATGGTATTGTCTCAGCTCCTGGCAGCTTCTTTCTAGAGTGTTTTCTAAGAGATGCTGTGCCCCAAGCCTGCCCCAGGATCCCACCCTTCCCTGCTGTGCTACTTCCCATTATCCCTCAGACAACAAATATTTCCTATCTTGTTACACTCCTCTGATGCTTCGCCCTGGGAGAGCCTGGGCTCTGGTCCAGGGCCAGCAGCTTCATGACAAGCACAAGAAACCCCAGAACAAATAATGGGCTTTGGAGAGCAGCCCCTTCCATAAGGAAAGGGGAGCTGGAGAGGGAAAATAGGCACATGAATCCTTTGCTTCTAAAATCTTTCAGCACACACTGGATCTGCTGCAGAGGCTGTTTCAACATGAGCTTCTGGGAGCTGTGCTGCTCGTGAGTGACGAGGTGGTTTACACACACCTTGGTCTGGGAAAGGCTCTAAGCCTTATGTAAATACAGGTTAACAAAACTGCTTTGCTTGGGACTTCAGAAGTGTTAGGTAAACTTCTCTGGGATTGGGAGACTCAGTTGTTTAAAAAAAAACCCTATTTCTGCTTCTCATTCTTGGTCCTCCTGGATTTCCAAGCTGTGTTGTTACCCTCCCATGCAGACATGGGGGAGAAGATTTGGTGTGTCACAGCAGTGTTGAAGCAGAAGTGATGTCACAAGAAAGCCTTGCCTGTGTCCAGACAGGATGATGACTCTCACCAGTCAGACTAAGGACTAGCTAAGCCCTTGGCAGGGCTCATCTCCAATCTAATACGTAGAGAAGGTGCTGCAGCTTGTTACTTCACTTAACATCTGTGCTCCTTGTGCTGAGACAGCCAGTAAACAATGTGACTAAGAGACAACCAAATTGGAATTCTTTTCTGTAAACTGTAATCTGTAATTATGACAGATGATAATCCTCTATTTCTTGGAAAAGGCCAAGATTCTTATCTGGGATTTCCTTAGAATGACCCAGCTCAAAAGGCAAATGACACTTCATAGAAATCACTGCAAAGCTAAAGCAGCAAATGTCTGATCTCTAGTGCCAAGGGTGCTGGTGCTTTCTTGGGAACTGACACGCTTGCTTTGGTTCCCAGCATGGAAATTCTTATTGCAACTCCAGAGTAAAACAGCTGTGAAGCTGTTCCTTCTTCCTTCTTTACTGCTGCTTCTTGCAAATGAACTCAGAAGACATGTTATATAAAATACAGTTGTTCCTTATTTGAAAATTTCTCATGAACTTAGGATGTTTTTAGCACATCCCAGTTAAAACTGCATTCATTTAGGCTGCTTGGAAGTAATTCCAATTTTTCATGCCAGGTGGATTCATAAATGCACACACCCCAGTTAAAAGTTGGCCATTTAATTCAACACCTATGTCTGAGTTATTTAAAATGCAATCAGACTGTGTTACAGCAACACAGAAGGCCAAGCTCAGAGCCTGAACTGACTTTATTGCTCTCAGATCTCTCAGTCTGCAGCAATGTTGCATCTGTAGTTTAAACATTGCTGTGGTTGGGACACTTCAGCACTACTTCCCTCCAAAGCATGGGCAGAGCTGTCATAGCCTGTGGAGCCAGAAGTGACTTGGGATCATCCCATGTCCTGCTGCAGGACCTGGAGGAACTGCCCTGGTGCAGGGTTGATGTCCTGCACTGTGATCATTTTGGGGGTGGAGGAGAGCCCAGGGCACACAGCTGTACAAATAAGGGATTGGGCTGCTTTGGTTGCAAGTTTACCAGCCAGTTTTGGTCAACTGAGTTGAAAACTGCCTGTCTTTGCTGTCAGTGTGTGCACCATATTAAAAAAAAAAAAAAAAAAAGTGTCAGACCTGAGTTGAAATCAGATGCTCTAAGAGAGGTAGAATATTTTTTAGGAGTAAAATCACTTCATTTTAAGATGTAAATGAAACACAGAAAACCAACATCTATTCCTCTTTAGTTTTCTGGTGAGTTTTGCTCCCCACATTCTTCCCTAATTTTTGTCCCAGTTACCATGACTTAGTATGATTTTTTTTTCTCTATAAACTGCAGGAGCAGTAGGAAGCATTCAAGAAATACGTGCCTGGTTTCAGCACACAAGTCAAATAAGCACAATTAAAAGTGGAGATACTGCTTTACAATTAAAACCACTCTCTTGTGTCCAACTTGCCCAGATGCAATGATGAGGTACACTGAATTTTCTGCTTTTGGTCAATCTACAGTTTTGAAGCAAAGCTTTGTCCTCAACTTACCCCATCTGGTATGTTCACACTGAAGGATGCAGATCCCAATCACAATACCACAGGAACTTTGGTTGCCAAAGGCAACTTTGCAGTGCAAGAGCATAAACATCCCCAGAGGAACGTCATCCTTTCATGCATCTCGTGGGATACCCTAAACATGAAGTTCTACATCCATTTAGTAACTGGAGCTGTGAGGAGTAGATAGAGTCCATCTGAGTGAGTGAACCCTGAAGCTGATTTCTAATTTTGCTGTAATATAAAAGTCCTGTGCTTAACAGAAGGAAAACTATATTGGGGGAAAGAAGAAAAAAAAAAAAAAGAAGAAAGGAAAATACAAGGAATTTTTACTGGCAGTAAAACAGTACAATTCATAGCTTGAACATAAGAGTTGTTTCACTGTGCAGTTGGCAGAGGCTGTCGGGGACAGATCTGGGTGGAGGGCAGAGGTGGGTGCTGTGGGGGAGCTGCCCTTGCACTGCACAACTTTTCCTCCATTTCGTGCTAACTTAAGGATAACATCCTGCCCACTTCCACAGGTTGTACAGCACTGTTTATCTTCATTTATCAACATGTAACTACTCGGTGATCTCTATCACCCTGTCCTGTAGCAATACCGTGTGTGTAGTAAACAAACCCATGCCCTGCATTACTTGTTCTTAAGTGCTTCCTAATTCCCAGTATAGAGGAACTGCTCAAAACCGTTTTTCACATGGTTGGTGATAGAAAAGTTATCTTGGAATTCCCTATGTGCAATGTCTTTATTTCTACCAAATCAAATGTGCCCAAACCTGATTTTGACAACAGGTAGATTATGGCAGATCTAATAACCCCACAACTCTAGAAACAGAGATATAGATGGGTCATTAATTGCCAATGAAAGAAAATTACTGCTTCTATTTAACCATAGTTTATGCCACTTTTCTTTGAATAAGCTGCCAAAAGAACAGAGTCATAAGCTGTTACAAAAACAATTGGAACCTGTAGCTGTGATTGGTGTCAAGCTCATAAGGAGAAGAAATATCTGTAGGCAAGAGCAAACATCAGCACAACAGCTGTGACTCTGGGTCAGAAAATAACCCACCTATGGGAAGAGCTTGCTTCAAACTTGAGTCAGTTTGTAAACAACAGCATCACATGTTTATCATAACTGTTGAAGTGCTTATTAAACCTGGGGAATCCCTGGTCACCTGCATCTGGACTCCAGGTACTTTACTTTTAGCCTCTTTTAAAACAAAGAGTAATACTGCAGCTGCAATGTTAAATACACCAGTCCTAAACATCACTGTTGTAGCTTTAATCTGGCTCTCCCCTCATTTATTTGTTTTAACCACAAATGGGAGAAAAAGGAGAAGAGGTGGTGTTTAAGTTCCCGGTGTGTAGTCCTTTGATGCCTATCTTGATTAGAAGGAAGTGATAGGGACAGATTTGGATGTGTGAGGTAAAGCCAGATGCAGCTTGTTATATGGGTTGCTTTTAGAAACCTGGATTTGTTTTCTTTCAGCCTCGAACTGCTGATAACTGGAGCTGTATGGAAGCAACTTGTGTTCCCAGCACCCTTCTTTCCCTTCAGTTCATTCCAGCTGCTGCTGCAGCAGCGTCTTGCTGGGCAGTGGTGACAGAAAATGTCGGGAGTGACACAGTGGAGAAAACTGGACTGTTTTATTAGCCCTGCTTTGTGGAGAGTACAGGTTTGTGTGCTGCAAAACAACAGGTTTTTATTTGCAGAATCAGAAGCTTCTTGCCAGAGAACTGTTGCAAGGGCAAACCAGAGGGCAGCCAGCAGCAAAACTCTTCCCCGGCCTCAGAGGTGTTCTTTTCAAAGGCCAGTATAACCCCTTGAAGCGTTAAAGCTGTGAAAACAAATCAAGGCAAGAATGGAATGAAATCGTCCTTACCAAAATAGGTTCGTGGGCTCAGAAACAAAACTCACCAGTGCAGAAGTTGCACTTCACCCCGCTGTGCGGTGCCGGGTGAGCCAGCGCAGCTGCGGAGGTGCCGAATTGCCGCGTGTTGGCTGCTGCCAAGAGGGCTCCACGGGAACCAGGCGAGGGCTGTGAGGCTTTCCTGATGCACAAGAAGTGGCTGCTGGATGGTGGGATGGAGCTGTAGGAGCCATATGGAGCAGCTGCAGCACCTTTTTAAATCTGCAGCCGGCTAGTTGCTCCAACACTTCCAGCGAGGCTTTGTTTTGGGGCGTTACTGGAGGGCATCGCCTCCTGGTGATGCCTTTTTTTATCTTTGGCTGTTAAACTTTTTGACTTCTTACATGGGCATGTTTTCCCCAGCTATTGTGAACAGCTAGCTTTGCACCCTCCGACCCCGTGTAATCTTAGAGAATCCTGTATTTAGGAAAAATACCTGACTATGTGGCCCTAATCCCCAGAAATGGGGCAGGGGAGGCCAGGTATGCAGATATCTGCGTGGCTCTGTCAGCATTTCTCACTCTTGCCCTGAAGGACCACACAACATGCTGAGAAAACTAATCCAAGAGTTGGTTTGCTTGAAGAATCTACAGAAGTTTCCAAGCATTTATTTTTCTCCCTGACACTACCCATTAACTTATTTGAAGCTCCCGTTATGAGGAATTTACATCAAAACCTCAGGAAGCCACTTCATGCTCTTTAAAACAGTGGTTTAGAAGCGTTATTACTAAATGTGCCTTTGTGTTTTTCAATTATTTAAAATATAGTTAATTGACTGGTTTGGTTTTATATTACGCATTCTGCTCATGACAATTCAGCTGAAAAGCCATTATTTAATCAAATCAAGGTTACTTAATTCTCAGTCATAGCTATGATGTTGATTCACATTTACATGTAACTTCTCCAAAACACACATAACTTTTATCATTTCAAACACAACAATCTCACTGTGACAAATGACGATTAACTCTCCCCCGTTCTCAAATTAAAAGCTGGTCACTGCTAATATGTTCTTTTAAACTGAAAATACCAGCTCTTTAGCCCTAACAGATCCTAGGTGAGCAGCAAGTTGTCACCTCCACTGAAAGAAGCATCAATACAACAAATATTTCTTTCCTCTCCTTTGAACTCCTCAGCAGAAGGAAGGTCTTGCTGTCTTCAAAGGCACTTGGTGATTGTCTTCCAAACTGGCTGTGGAGCTGAGCTGGATGTCCTGACACAAGGGTGTCCTGTCCTGGAGCACACCAGAGCTCTGCCATGCACACCTGACCTCCTCCAGAGGCCAGCAAAGGTGAGCCCTTTACTTTTGTTTATCCCGTTGGTGAAATTCAGCTTCACTGGAGTGACTCCTGGTTAACTGCAGCCACCCTTATCAGACTGGGAAGGAATTGGGGAGATCCAGACCAAGCTGTCAGCCCAAATATTCCTAAGAGCCTTGGTAGGGAATGACTCTTTCCTATTTTGTTAAAATTAAAGCGATGGTGATGAAAGTGTTCAGAGTTTCTCAGTGTTTTAAGTATTTTTATTCAGAGTAATGCATAAAAATTGCAGAAGTGCAGGAGCCTACTTAAGGGGGATGATGCTCTGTAATGTGTAGTGGCTGCTTTTGGGCTCTCAACTTTCACATTTTGAAGCAAAACCAACTCTAATATAATATATAAATTATATCTAGTACATAAATATATAAGCTAAAATAATGGTTTGTCATTGTTAATATAAGAACTTTTGCTGTGTATTCTGGTATGAATCTAGCCACAGGCTATCAGTTCTCAGATGATGTTGTAGCCACTCAACCAGCAGTCCAAAAAGGGCAATTTAAAAGTTTTACAACCCAGCTATAATAACCATGGAAGTGCAGGAGTTGGAAGGGATGGCCATTTGGTCACCCCTCATCCTTCCCACCATTCACAGATCCCTCAGTGATGCCTCACAGGACAGGGTCTGTTCCAGCCCAGTCACCAGTGACAGGGCCATAAAGCAGCCCCTGCAGCCTGTTCCATTGGGCTCCTCCTAATTTTTCCCTGATATTTATCATATTTCTCCCCATTTGCATTTCACATCCACTACTTTTTCCTGCCCCTGTTTACTAATGAGAGTGGTTTGGTCCTTTCATCCCCAGGGACAAGTGAATTTACTGAAACTTCTTAGTAGGAAACTCAGTCCCCTTGGGTATCCAGGAACAAGGAACAGAACAAGGTATTCAGATATGCATCTGATCCTCTTGACTATGCAAATGCAGTTTGGAATACCTGTCCTTAGAATGCTGCTGGCTGCTTTTCAAGGCAGATCATAAATGCTGTAAGAACTAGTTACCTGTATTAGGCTCAGAGGCAGCCTAAGCATAAATCCCTTCTCTTTCTAGCCACATGCTGAACAATTTTCATTGCTTCTTGCCTTGTGTCCCAGGTAATTTCCTCATTACCAGATACTAAAATAGTGATACAATGGACTCCATACTGTGCCCTACTATTTCCTACTTCTGTTTTTGATCACTTGTTTGAAGACAGAAAAAAAGGAAGACGTAGCTGGGCAAAAATTCCTGATCCTTGGAGTGTCACTTCAGATTTGTGTTCAGCCTTTGGTGGGAAGTTGCACCAGTTAATCTCTTTGTTGCCTATTGCTTCTGGAAGGAAAATGGGAAAGCTTTGATTTATAAACTCTTTGTCAAAACTGTTTTGTTTTGGTTCATTTAATGGTCTCCTGAGAAGAGCACATTTCCAGAGTACCGCAGAATTGCTGGATCCTTATTTTGTTGAATACAATAAGTGATACTTTAACATAGCTTGGCTTTTAGATTTTAAGAAATTGTAAGGTGAGATGGGATCTGTTTGATCCCACCCCACTGAGTGCTGTAAGATATGTCCTTCAAGCCAAACAAACCCACCAGTAAAAAGAATTACTGTACTCTCTAATGCACTTCCAAAAAGTAATGGAAAAAACTAAATAGCATCAGACAGATGCATCTGGGGACTGTTGACTGATACGTTATCAAAGTGACACATTAATCACGAATTAATGCAGTTCTTACTAGCAGTTCAGTCTCATTTTTGTTTAGTTTTCTCCCTGGGAATGTCACATGGAAACATGAACTGTCTTGCATGAGTGGAATGTTGGGCTCTGACTCGTGATCTTTGTTAATTAGTACTACAGTGATGTTAAGAAAGCTTTTCTTTCTGACTGTCTGCATGCTGCACAGGAGAAAATAAAGTTTGTACATAATATAAATTGCAGTGCTACATAACACACACAGCTGTGATTAGGAACACCACCTTTAGCTTGGGCTGTACTGGGGGAGACAAGATCAGAGATTACTTTAGAGGAGGAGCAAAGTTATCTAAACAGACAAGAAAAACTGGAATGGAGTGTCAAAATTACCTGCCTGATGTCACATGGCAAGTCAGTGACAGCTGGGACTGAAATGGTGACCAAATCATGGACCTGTTTGGTCTTATCTGGGACACTTGGGGAAGGAAAAAAATAGTGGTCTTCACTGGGCATGGTGTAGTAGCTGTTTCACACATGCAATAAAAAATACACTTAATTTATTCCTCCTTGTAAACAAATTTAAAGCAGAACTTTAATACTGTTTAACTTCATGCCCAGCTCGAAGAGGGGCTCCTGGCCGTGGTGTCCTGCCAGGAGAGACTACTTCCCCACCTGCCCTCTTCCTTCATGGAACCAGGAGGTGGAAAACCAGATTCAGTACACAAAAAAAAAACCACCCCTTATGCTGCCCATGGGTCTCTCTGGGGTTACTGCCACCTTGAAAATCCCTAAGCCAACCTGAATCACCCAGCCTGGCACAGACATGGGATTCGACAAGAGGACACGGCCTCAAGCTGCGCCAGCGAAGGTTTAGGTTGAACATCAACAAGAATTTCCGCACGGAAAGGGTCGCCAAGCGCCGGAACGGGCTGCCCAGGGAGGAGGCGACACCCCCATCCCCGCGGATGCTCAAGAACCGACGGGACGCGGCGATGCGGTGGCGACGGGTCCAAGGTGGGACTCGCCGTTCCCGGTGCTCTTTTCCAACCTTCCCCATTCTTTGGCTCCCCCGTGCTCGGACCCCGCACCCCTCGGCCGGCCCGCCCCGGTGGGCGGGGAGGCAGCGCCGGCCCTGCCCGGCCCGGCTATAAGAGCCGGAGCGCCGGGTTCGTCCCGTGCTGTGCTGCGAGCGGGGAGGACCGTGCGGTGCTACCATGTGCGGTGAGTGACGGTCCCGGCGGACAAAGCGGGCTCTCCGCTTGGTCCCGGAGCCGAGGGGCGCCGGGGATGCGCGACCCTGAGATTGGCATCGCGTTTGGGGGGTGGGAAGGAAAAGGACCAGCCGGCAGGTGAAGGTGAAGCCGCCCCGCCCGCCCCGTCTGCCAAGGGGAAGCGAGCGCCGTCCTGTGCCCCCCGAGCTTGGTGCCTTGTCCCGGGTCTTGGGGTGGGAATCGCCCCCTCGCCCCGCGGTGTCCGGGGTGCCGCGTTAACCTCGGCTCCCCCTGGTCCCCCCTGGTGCCGAATCCCGGACTTGGGGTTAGTCGTGACTCACTGCCCAGCTGCGGCGATAAGGGAGAGTTTTGTGGTTTCCAGACAAAGGCAGTGCAGGAGCTTCATTCTTAACCGATGTGGGTTTGTTCACCTTCCTTTATCTAATGAAGATGGGATGGTGAAGATAATTCCTGCGTCGTGTATACAATTGCTCAGATATGCGTTGGATCAGGTTAAAATCAAAGTGCGGGTTCAGAAGCTGCTAATACAATTGCATTTAGTTATGGAGGAAACTTCAGTGAAACTGCTCGTCCCATCACCTACACCCGCTCTCAGGTCTACAAGGATACTCCTGTTGAAAGCAGAAAAATTTGCATTTGTACTTCTTAGTCGTCATGAACAAAAACTCTTTTGTGAACCCAGACTGAAAGGGGGTTGAGTTACTGCTCCCGAAACTGTGCTTTCCAAGAGATATCTTTTCCCTGCCTCCACATCCTCTTTAATTGTAACCTCGGAAAGAGCAGGGAGCCCAGAAAGCCTCTTCCACTTGAATGGAAACACGAGGTGACACTGTTTGAGATCCCATTGTTTGCGGTCCTACGTGACAGATCGCTATCAAGGAGACAAACTCGGTGTCTTCTAAACAAAACCCCTTCAGGTGAGAGATTTGGCTCAGCGCCTATGCCATTCAAAGGTATCGATGGCAAGCACTAAGACACGTAATATATAAAAAAAAAGCATGTCTGAACTGTAAAATGATTGGGAAATGAGGGTGTTAACAGTGTCACGGGAGTTTGGTAAAACGTCTGACTCAGGATGAAATGGCAAAGAGCAGCAGTCCATTAGGTGCAGTGAGAGTAGTGCTAGCTTTTTTTTTTAAATCAACTCTGAGAGACCTTTTAGGTGACATTTGTTCTCGTGGAAGATGTCCCCCCGGCTTGCTCTGCTGATCTGCTGTAGGAAGCGCAGGAGCTCTTAAGGAGGCAAAATTATGTTAGGAGATAACATTATGAGATGTTACCGCATTCACATGCAAGAAGAAGACAGTACAGCAAAAGTACACAGGGTTTAAAATACAGTTAAGATGCTCTTAAACAGCTTTAACTCAAATGGAGGATATGAAGTTGAGGCTGGAGCTTTCTCAAATCTAAGTTTATGGCATCACCAATGTGCTTACCCCAAGAGAGGCATAATTTTTTTTTTTTTTTTTAAAGAAAGAATAATTTTGCTCAAAACTTCAAGTATAGGCTGCCCCCTTCTTGATTTTGGTGAAGTCTTGCTATAGCAGCAGTTTTTGTGGAATTTTCCTACAAAAAAATACTCAATTTAGTTTTCCTCCTCTGATGCTGGACTTGCAGTCCTGAAAGGGAGGACTCTAAGCTCTTGATATGCATGTAAAGGGAGAGCCTTTATTCCAGTGTCTGCATCTGATTGAAGCTGCTTTAGTGATGTTTTAACAACCTTCTGTTTCTGCTTTTAGTATCTCATTCTAAAGACGAGCCATATATGATTGACCTACTTCATGCAAACTCTGTAATTATGGCACGTTATAAACTAGATTTAATATTCAATTCAAGAGAGCAATGCCCCAGTGAAACACTTTTTAGATGCTTTCACTGGATTTTATGTTTGTGTGTACTTGAGTGTCCTTAGAGGGGGGAGCAAGCTCAGGAAACAGCATCTAATACTTTTGGGGAGGTCATTATGAAGTAACTTGCTAGCATCATAAAACTCTTATCATGAGTGTGATTCAACTAGGATTCAGTCATACTGGTGTGCTTCCAGAAAGAATTCAGCTACAAGAAGCCTTTATCAGGAATTGTTCCTACATGAGTTGAGTAATGTGCTTTAAATCTGGCCAAAGTAGTGACTGAGGAGGGAAAAAGTATTCAAGTGGATAAATCATGGAACAGAAACGTACTAGAGGAATAGTGCTAAAGTTGATTTCCTTCAAGTGAAAGAGTTTATAACACACTCCTTGAAGTCAGGCTGCAGCTATTGTTGGCATTGTAAGTGGCCTCTGGTGACTTCTGCGTCTTCTAATTCACGTGTGTGGAAGTGCAGCTACAGTTCTCTGGAAACAAGGATCTTTTGAACAATCCCAGCACACTGGGAGCATTGTGAGGACGGTCCCAAAGGAAGTTTCTTCCTGGAGCTCTGTGTAGTCAAAGATGCCACATGGAACACACAAGGCTGATGAGTCTTAAATTCATTGTGAAATCTGGCCTAGAAAGTTGAGTTGGATCTGAAGTGAGATGTGGGGCAATTTTTTTGGAATGATGTTGAGAAATTTGTGTTGAAGAATGCTGCTCTTGAGGTTCGTGGTCAGTGCCAGAGAACGGTAAATATCTATCTGGAAAAATAATCAACAGGCTCTCAGTCTAAAGTGACTGTGTGTAACAAGAGGCATTATTTTTCAAAGCATCCGTGAAGGGACAATATTTAGCTGTTGAAATTCCCAAATACTCCCTTAAATGCAACTGTTGTCTTAATATCTCTGTTAATGTTGGACGCTCTAGAAATAATTAGGCTCAACTCCTCATCTCACTTCTGAAGCAGAGAAGTATTTTCCACCCTCTAGTCTTTCCAAAACAAATTCAGAGGCAAGAGTAATAGTCTCTTAGTCTCACTGTCAAATCGACGGTATTAATGGCTTTTAAAGCAGTGGAGTAACCAACTTCACAACAATATTTATAAGGGAGATTTATTGGGGTATCATTGTAACAGCTTCTTCACTACAACCATTTACAATTCAAAAGCCTTAATTGAAGGGGAAGAGGGTGTTAGATTTCAAACAAAGGCTCTCTCTATCTAAAACCTTGTCTGAACTGCTTATCTGTGGAGCTCTTGAAGTCTGGGGTTTTTTTCTAACTGTAGTCTCCGGTCCTGACTTGTTGCTTGGAGAAACCATTGGAACAGTGGAATTAGTTGTTTCTGTTATATTGGGGTGCAAATTTCCCCAAGTTAATCAAAGAACCTACTGTATCCTTATAAATATCAGTCCCAGGAAGAGCAGTAGGCAGAGAAAAAAAAAGGAATGGTTGTGTCTTCTTTTGCAGGTGACCCTTTTATTACTCCTTTTCTAAAGATAAAACAACACCCACAAAATCCTTCTAATAAAGAGATGCTTGTGTACTTTCGCCTTCCAGGAAAAAAAAAAAATAGAATTAGGGTGGGGGAACCAACGCCCAAAGTGAAAAGGCCTCTTCTTGCTCCATGAGTGGTCTATTCAAGAAGAGAAGGATGAGACTTTGGGGCTGTCCCGGGCTCTCTTTGCCCAGCCCCGTCCTTGGCTGCGGTGCCTCTGCAGGCGCTGCCCGGGCGACACGGGCAGGCACGGGCACCTCGTGCCTCCAAGGGCTCGGCTTTTGGGTGACCCCGTTTTGTACCTCCCGTTTCATCCCTTTGTTGTCCCGTCCTAGTGACTTCTGCCCTCTCTTCGTGTTTTCTTCTTTGTTCCCTTCCTCCTGAAGTGAGTGCTGCACAGGGGATTAAACCGGAGCCTTTCAGCAATAGATGTTGTGCCTCGTACCTACCCGTGGGTATTTAAGGCCACGACTTGGATTACAAAAGTCCCCTTGTGTTAGTGCTGGTGAATATATTCCTTCTTTGGATGTCTGGATATGGAATGGATCACAATGTTCCCATTTTCAGCCGTGGTTTTCGTGAAAAGTAGAATTTTTTTTTTAACCTCTCCCAACTGTTTAACTCTTGGTGGGGGAACATGAGGAGGGCGAACCTGGCCAGGAAAGTTTGTTTTGTGTGGTGAAAATGGGGGGGCTGAGTTCTTTGTTGCATTTGAACTCCTTCCATTCAAAAACACATTAGGAGGAATTGCACTAAATGGGAGTTGAGTGCCTCTAGGGCTTCTTCTTGATATTAGTTTTAAAAGGTTTTAAATTGAGTCTGAAGGCATGCAAAGTCTAAAAAAAACATAATCTTTGTTTCTTTTCCCCCCTCTCCTTCCCCTTTTCTCTTTAAACAGGAATTTTTGCTTATCTGAACTACAGAGTGCCTCGTACTCGGAAGGAAATATATGAAACCCTGATAAAAGGATTACAGAGACTGGAATACAGAGGCTATGACTCTGCAGGTATGTAAACCAACGGAGCAAATTAAGTTTAGCAACTAGTGGCTCATTACGTGACTTTTTTTTGGGTACTTTAAACATCTGGCATGTTGGATTTTTCTTTCTTTATTCTGCAGGTTAACAGATCAGAACTAATTAGCTGGATTCTCAGAGTACTTTAGCTTTCCTCTGGACTGTTTAGCTCTGTAATTAGGTGGCTGAGGTTTAGTCCACATAAGTAAAACAAACAGGGTGTGAAGAAGAAAATCTCTATACAGGGCCTTGTAGTTTGTGCCTCAGCCTTTTTTGTGCTTGTGAGTCCCAGTGGAAGGGTGGGGAAGGTTAAATTTATCTCTAAATTTGAGATGGTTCATTTCATCAGGCAAAATATTTCAGTCTGTCCTTAAGCAAAATTTGAGGTGGCTCAGGGGTGTTTTGGTCTGTGCAGTGGATTTGGGCTTCAGGTACTTTTGTCTGAGCATACACAGGTCTAGCAAGTGACTTGAAGTACATCCCTTTGAAGGATCATTGAAAAATTATTGTTTCACTGGTGTGCACTTGCCTGCATTTTCTCAGCCTTCATCCAATGTATTTCATGCTTTAAATAACACTTGTGACTGTGTTCTGTGCTGTAGGAGTGGCAATTGATGGAAATAATAATGAAGATAAAGAAAGATTCATCAAACTAGTTAAGAAAAGAGGAAAAGTAAAGGCTCTGGAAGAAGAGTTGTACAGTAAGTATCTTTAAAATGATCCCTTTACTTTGGCCTCCCAGTCAGATATAATCTGCATCTCAGCAGAAAACCAGACTAGAAAATTGCAGTTATGATTTGGTACCAGAAATAACTGCATTGTGAAATCCAGTTCAATTGTTTGTGCCCCTCAGACCTGCACTTCAAAAGCAAGCTGACCTTTAGCTACAGCACTGTGAAATTATCAGCCTCCTCTGTCCTCTTTTGGTTACTTCTTTGTTCAAAACCTGGGGCTCCTTTGGTGCTTTACTGATGTGATTTCTGTGAAATGCTGGAACATGTCCTCTGACAGAATTTACGACCATCTAAGCAGCTGGCTGTCATCACAATCTGCTTTATGCAGTGCCTCCATCTGTGAAGGGCTGAAGTTGTGTTTTAAGAGGTTTACACTATAATTTGGAGTAATGGATCTGTAGCCTGGCTGTTAGCATTGGCTGACAATGCTCCAGCCTTGGCAAACAAAGTTTTAATCACAGTAGCTTGAACTTTCTGAAGTGTAATGTCGAGAAAGCACATGGTTGAAAAGAAAGCCAGAAGATAACTCTTAGATTTTTGCCTGTAGGAATTCTCTTTGTGTTTTACTGCTCGTTTGTGTTTGTGTGAGAGAGATGCAGCATTAAACACCCAGTAAACTGAATCTCTCCTGTGTAGAACAAGATGACCTGGATTCAAAAACGGACTTCGAAACACATTTTGGGATTGCTCACACTCGCTGGGCGACCCACGGAGTACCAAGTGCCATAAACAGTCACCCTCAGAGATCAGATAAAAGGAATGGTATGTCATCTCTGCAGCTCTTCAACAGTCTCCATCTGAACTGACTCAGTCCACCTAGCACATATGTTCTTACTAATGGATCTATTTTTTTATACTAGGGCTGAGCTCTTGCCCTTCTATCTAGCTTAGACACTTCCACAATAAAATAGACCTTTCTCAGGCTAAAGTTACACTGTAAAAAATGAATGAGATCTGTTCTCTGGAAATTGCAAGTTAGTTGAAGTACAGCATTCTTGTCTTGAAAGGTAAGGTTGAAAATGTAAAGTTGTCAGTATTGCCTGGGCCAAAAGAGGGGCATTGCAGACAATTTTTTACTTGAGGTGGCCTGGTGCTCTTCTAGTGGGTGTAGTTTAGAACTGCCTTAATCATTTGGAGCTGCCTTCAGAATTTTTAAGCTTCTGCTTTCTGTTGTCCTTGTTGTGATAAACTGTGGGTCTGAAAGCTAGAAGAGGTAGTTTCCAGTGTTCATTTAAAGGGTTTTTTTGTTCCTTAAATTTTGTGTTGTAAGTTAAATATCCTGTTTTTTCACTGCTGATGAATATACAATATTTTTTCCTTTTAGAATTCGTTGTTATCCATAATGGAATCATCACAAATTATAAGGACCTGAGAAAATTTCTGGTGAGTCTGTGTCAACTTGATGCTAAAACTAAAAAGTAAATGCTCCACCAGCTGTTGTCAGAGCATTCATGACTTTGGTGGAACCCAAATTCGAGTTTCTTAATATCATCTATAAAACAGCAATGTGAAGGAGTCTGCCTAGTAAATTTACTCAGTAGCTAGTGAAGTGCAATAGGCTCTTGTAAAATGTTGAATGCAAAGTATTTATGAGTAGAGTAGCACTTTGTGCCCAGATACCTTGAGAGGCTGTGAGGAGTGGGCTCCTTCCTGCCTCTTGTTGCCTGGCAGATGCTCAGCAAATCTCAGTACATGTCATATTACTGTATTTCCCAAAGAGTAGCTGTGGCAGGACAAGTCCTTTTGTTTTGTCTCCAGTGATTTATATCCACCAGTCCCATGTGGTGCTCTGAGCAATCTGTCTGATGCTGCAGTTTGGGGTGGGAGCAGCTGAGAGACTCCTCAGTGTGTCTTGTCTGGGGATGAACATGCTTTTCCCTCTTCTGTGTGATATTTCAGGAGAGCAAAGGCTATGAATTTGAATCTGAAACAGATACAGAAACAATCCCCAAACTGATCAAATACATGTATGACAACAGAGAGAGTGAGGACACCAGTTTTTCAGCCTTGGTGGAAAGAGTTATTCAACAGCTGGTAAGTGCGATGTTATTTTTTTCCTGTACTGCAGCTTAAGCTACTTGTGGGGTTCCTGAGCATTCTGCATTTATGCATTTAAAGCCTCTCCAGGAATTCCTGGAAGGTGCTGCAAATAACACTTCCATACCTCTAAACAATGCATAATAGACCAAGAAATGACATTAAAATTTTGAAGAGTTCAATGCCTTTTCAATGTTAAATCTTTAAATTGCAGTAGCAGTGGATTTTGTTTGAGTTTTTTGTTGTCTGGGATTTTTTTTTTTAACAAGAGGTTATCACAGTGTTATAATGAAGTAGTTTAATTTAAAAAAAATACTCATAGGAGCCTCTGGGGCTTGAAATTTCTCATAAAAGGGCAGTGTGTTCTTAAAGGCTATTCTGATCCTGTTAAACACTGCTGTGATTCAAGTTTGGCCAATGCCTTGGCTCCCCTATTTGGACATAGATCTAACAAGCTGTACTGGTTTCCAGACTTGGGAAGTGGGAATCTACTGTTACTCAGTATGTGAACACTTAAAAACTTTGATAGCTGCGTTGGAAACTTGGAGAAAGCTGGCTTTGTTTCCTGCCCCAGTCTCCGAGCAGATGTTTTCCCTCCCCTTCCTGCAGTTCCTTACACTCTCTTCACCTCCCCTGTCTCCTCTTTAAAGCAGCTCTGTAGGATTCCTTAGAGCAGGGCTGGAATGCACACGGAGTTAAGAGGGAATGTTGGTGCAGGATGGGGTTGAGGGGAAGGGTGGCCTCACCTCACTGCAGAACGAGGGCACAGTGGTCAGAGGAGCCCCCGTGGGAGGAGGAAATGTCACCATCTCCCTTCTGCTTGCAAAGTGGGGGAGCCTTTGCTCCTGCTCTTGGAATACTCCTCCAGTTTTCCAGCTGTGTTAGCACTGTAGAGTTATTTCTGGGTTTTGTTCCTGTGGTGTGTGGAGTTTTTTTGTGTGCGTGTTTTGCTTCTGAAATGCACGAAGGAGAATTTGCTGCTAAAACTAGAAATAGTAACTCCAAATTTTGTAGCTGAAAATGCACGATGAGGATGCACTATGTGCACGTTCTTATTAAATCCTTCCTAAAAGTAAAAGTCTAACAACAGTCTTTCCTGATGATTGTGAGTAACGTCTCTGACATTTTCATGACCCTTGCATTAGAAGTTATTGTTTTTATTTATAAAGAGAGGCTAAGTGCTCACTTCCTGATCTCTCAGCTGTTGCACTGTTTGTGTCCACGTTGGCTTATTCTGCTCCCTGGCCAGTTCCTTTAAAGGCTCAGTTTGGCCTCCAGGAAGAGATTCCTGATAGCAGTAAAGAGTGTTCCTTCAGAGCCTCTTCAGGGCAAGGGGCCTCAGTTTAATGAGATGCAGCTAATTGAGATAAGCTGTTCAGGATGTCTTTTTTTCTTCCCCCCCTCTTTTGTTTTCATGCTTTCCAGGAAGGTGCTTTTGCACTGGTTTTCAAGAGCATCCATTACCCAGGTGAAGCTGTTGCTACCAGGTTAGTAAAAGTCCATTTTATACATAATTCATGCTTTAGGCTAAAAACAGCTGCCATCTCTTCAAGATACTGGAATATTGATGTTTAAAGTGCTTAATTAACCAATACTCGGTGAGTCAATAAAGAAGCTCAGCATATGTTTTGTTTCTAGAGTTGTATTAAGAGTGTGCTAGCATTTCTTTATATCAAAAAGGGGAGGGAAAGGATATTCAATTTTACTTCACATAAAGACTGAGATAAGTATATTCAGGTTGGCTAAAAGGCCATCATAGTAATAGGTTAGACAAATAGTGTTCTATAATTGTCATAGCACTGATGATTTCTTTCTGTGTAAGTTCTACTTTTAATTATGACTTGGAAAACAAGTTTCAGGAAAGGTAAAGATATTAAAATAGCAAGTGAAACAGCAGTGAGAATAAAGACTGTTTTATGCTATAACCCAAAAGGCCATTGCTTCTGTGGTCTAAAATAGGACTGCATTAAAATTGTTAAAAAGCCAACTGTACCATCACTCTGACTGAAGAACATCTCCTGAAATGAGCTATTCTATATGTGGTTCAGGTTTGGATTTTTGGGAGTGAGGGCATTGAGAGAAGCTAATCTTGTAATTTGAGGTATTGGAGGAGGGTGACTTGTTCTTTTATTCCTCTGGTATTTTTTTTTTAACAAGGTCTCCTGTGTGGCAGGTAACCCATAGAATTAAAAAATTATCTTAATGTTCTACAGTTTCAGAGGTGCAGTAGTAATGGTTGACATTTCAGAATTTGAAAGTCTAAAGGGTATAACAGTATTTCAGTTCTACATTGGAGCTTATGGCTGGCTCCCTTCAGAGGCTTTGGTTCAAACTGGTGCCTGTACTAAGCTCTTTTGGGATTACTGGAAGTAGAACAACTGGTTTATATACATTTTCCTCTACCTGGATGTAGTTTGTGGGTAAAGAATCACCAAGGCACAGGGTACTTGTTTCTTTAATAATATTTGGCAAATCTTACACAACCAAGCCAAGTTTATATAACTCTTGCCATGTAATGGCTTTAAGATGATGGTTGAGGAGGCTCTCCCTAACTTAGAAGGTTAGATGGGATATTGTCTTTCAACTTCACAGATGTCTTTGGGCTTCTTTTTATGCACATCTCTTTTTATAAACTTGCTTGTTTTCCCTTTTGTAGGAGAGGGAGTCCTTTACTCATTGGGGTCAGGAGCAAGTACAAGCTCTCAACGGAACAGGTTCCTGTTTTGTATAGAACATGTAAGTTGATGATTTTCAAGAACTAAAATTACTTTAGTAACTTTAGTAACTAAAGTTACTTTATAATTAGAAATTAGATTAATTGATCTTTGTTCTGTAAAAGTGCCAGCTGATGCCCCTAACAGCTTCTTAGCTGAGGATACTATATTTTTGCACTGCTGAATGTGTAGTTCATGTAAAAGACCCATCCCCCCAAAATACTTGTGTAACTGTGGTACCCCAAACCAGCACAGTCTGTAATCTCTGACTTGAACAGAAGTGGTTTTGCATTTAAAATGTGTGGTTTCTTTAATAGGCAACATTGAGAATGTGAAGAACATCTGCAATTCCCGAATGAAAAGACTGGACAGCTCCACCTGCCTTCATGCTGTTGGGGACAAGGCAGTAGAATTCTTCTTTGCTTCAGATGCAAGGTCAGAAAAGTATTTGAACTTCCTTGAAAATACTTTTTTGTTGTTATTGTTTAGAAGTGAGATAGTTCTGTAAATATAATGCTGTTTTGCTGCTTTACAATTGCTTTCTGATGGAACAGCTTTTAATCCAGGTAACTTACAAAGCTCCCATGTTCAGGTACCTGTAAAATGTGAAGGATTGTCAACCACATTTGAACTGCAAACAAGTGCAGTACCTGCCAGTTGCTGACTCCTGTGTGAAATACCTCCAGTGTAGGAAAAGAATTTGGGTAGAAATGGACACTTATCAGCTGAGTGCTTGGGCAGACTGTGGGTTAGTTTGGGCTGTGGTGCCAGAAGAAGAAATAGTGGTGGGGTTCCAAGGTTGGCAGATACCTGGACATCAGGTGCACATTTATCTCAGAAACGGGACCGTGACCTTAATGAGATCCCCCAGGGACAACGGGAGGCAGGATCAGGTCAGCAGGAGCTCCTGCAGTGGTTCCTGAGCCTTCTGCTCTGGGTTACTGTGAGAGTGCAGGAGCAACAGCAGATGGAGCCATTGCCTTTCAGATGGCTCTGTCTGCATTTATACCCTGCAGGGAGAGATGCAAGCGGGGCTGGAAGTGCTGCTGTGGCCCATTTAATTGCTTTGCAGTGAGCAGCTCCGGTGTGTCAGCTTTGCCTTGCCTCTGTGTGTTCTGCAGTGCCATCATTGAACACACCAACAGGGTGATTTTCTTGGAGGATGATGACATTGCAGCAGTCACTGATGGGAAGCTCTCCATTCACCGTCTGGAGCGCTCGGCCAGCGATGACCCTTCCCGGGCCATCCAAACTTTGCAGATGGAATTGCAGCAAATCATGAAGGGTGGGTTGATACATGAGTATCATAAAAAATGGGTACTTGCTGTTTGTGTAGATAAATAAAGCAGAAAACTGCTAATTTGTTGTGAAAATTACATTATATTTAGGCTGTTTATACTGGGAGTTGACACTTCTGAGTATTAAGGCCAAGAGAGGATGGGCAATTTGGGACCCTACCCATTTTAGCCTTTGAAAAGTCATAGATACTTCTATTCATTTCAATATTTATAATATAATTAACAATAATATATTGTAGTTGTTGGCAAAGTTTGACTATAAAAGACTGACTAAGGATTTATGTGGAACACAGAAGTTTCCTTAAAAACCAGTTTAGTTACCTTGTCAGTGATGGGAACTGAACCCAGGCAACCCGAGGGAACTACCAATCCCTCCGTTCTTCTTGCCTATTCCCATGGTTTGGTTTAAGCTGACACAGGCAAATTATCCTGCTACCACAGTTGGTCATAAAAGTTCTCTCTGTAACTGGAATAGACTTAAAATAAGAAGCCTAAGCATTACCATGTCTTGTGTTTCCAAACAGGTAACTTCAGTGCCTTCATGCAAAAGGAGATTTTCGAGCAGCCAGAATCAGTTGTCAATACGATGAGAGGAAGGGTGAATTTTGAGAGCAGCACAGGTAACTCAGAGCAGGACTTGGAGCTGCACTAGACTTGAAAATGGTAAACATAGTAACTGGAAAATGAAATACAGCATTGATACACATATTTATTTGTTTGCAGTTTTGCTGGGGGGCCTGAAGGATCATTTGAAAGAAATCAGAAGGTGCCGAAGACTGATCATCATTGGCTGTGGGACCAGTTACCACGCTGCAGTAGCTGTATGTTCAGCTCAAATGCACATATAACAATTGCTGGGGGTTTAGACAACAGCTCTTCATCTGCTGCTGCTTCTGTCTCAAGTGTCTTTCATTCAGGGGTCTCACCTTCTTATTTTAGTTTTCCTTTGTGCCACATTCTGTATTAATGCTCCAACGCCATTACCTATCATGCTAGAAATTTGCTTTTTTCACCTTGGATTTTAAAGCTCTGGTGGGCATTAATTACCAGTTTTTCCAACAAGAATGCCTTTAGGTTATCTCTGACTCACAAGATGCCCAGATGTTAGTGGGTGGCAGTATTGACAAATCTTGTGTGCTGCTTGAATACAGACTCGACAAGTGTTGGAAGAATTAACTGAATTACCAGTGATGGTGGAACTTGCCAGTGACTTCCTGGACAGAAACACACCTGTGTTCAGGGATGATGTGTGCTTTTTCATAAGCCAGTCAGGTGAGCTGCATTTGCTTTCCACTGCATTTTGCCTTGTGTGAGTGTGGACACGGTTATTTAGACCACACTTGTGTAGAATTCTGTGCTTTTCAGGAATCATTACTATCCTCTGCCAGCCTAAGTCAAGATGTCAATGTTTTCCAGGTGAAACTGCAGATACACTTATGGCCTTGAGGTATTGTAAAGAACATCGTGCTCTCACAGTTGGCATCACAAACACAGTTGGAAGCTCAATATCCAGGGAGACTGACTGTGGGGTGCACATCAATGCAGGGCCTGAGATAGGTGTGGCAAGCACAAAGGTAATTGCTGCTCAGTGTCTGACTTCCATACTTCACAGCCCCCTGGAATCCAATTAAAATTTTAATTTGTAGCAGTTCAAACTGAGATCATACTAACTCTCTGCTGAATGTTTTGTTTTGTTTGCAGGCTTATACTAGCCAATTTGTGTCCCTTGTAATGTTTGGCCTAATGATGTCTGAAGACAGAATTTCCTTGCAGAAAAGGAGGCAGGAGATCATTAGTGGACTAAAATCATTGCCAGGTATATTGATATTTTGGGTTTGAGGAGGCGTAGGGGATGTTGGCAATGTGAAATACTACTCAGGGATATTTCTTTCTCATTTTAAGTTTCACTCTCCCTCTCCTCCTGAAAGGGAGACAACATGTGAAAAAAGGATTATTCATTTCTGCACTCTCTGCCAATTTTACAAGCTCCCTTCTAGGAAACTTGGCAGGAAGGTTGAAATTTTCATGGGTTGGGTTTTCTAGTTACTATAAGGTAGTTTTGTATGGCAAATGCTACTTGATCTCCTAAATTGGTGGTTTGAAATTTTTAAAACCTTCCACTTTAAATTAGGATAGATAAAAGGAAACAAATTCAAGGTGACTTTAAAATGGATGTTCACCACTCCCTTTAGAAATTCACATGGGATGCATGAGAACTGCTAAAACCAATAGTTGCTTTAAATGTATTACCGTAAATAAGGCTAGAGAAAATATCCTTAAACTGCAGTCACAGTGGTTGAATTCAATTACATGGATTTGTTCCACTGGATAATGAGAACAACCTACAGCAAGCAAACTGTTCTTTCTAGTATTAAAAAAATTACTATTTTTTTTTCCTGTGCCTCAATAGAGATGATTAAAGAAGTCTTGTCCTTGGATGAGAAGATACATGATTTGGCTCTTGAACTGTACAAACAGAGATCATTGCTGGTTATGGGTCGTGGGTACAATTATGCCACTTGCCTGGAAGGAGCTTTGGTAGGAACTTCTCAATATTGTTGAATATTATTTAAAATCAGATTTTGTGGCTTCTGCAACATAGATTATTTCTAATGTTTCATTACAACTTAATTCTGCTGCAGTAAAGCTGCTATCTATAACTAGGAGCATTTAACTGAACACATACATAAGAGGAACCTGAATACAGTATCAGTTTCTTGTTTCTTCCCATGTAACGCAATGTTTAATGAGTCTGTTTAAAAACAAAACCCTAACAATTTACATTACTCACCCATTTGAAAATAACATCAGAAAAATACAACGTGCTGATGTTGAGATGCTCATGGAGGGAACTCCTGAATTGTGTTAAGAACATTCTGGTGAAATGGGCACCCATCCATCTCTCATCTGCAGTAGCCAGGGTCGTGCTGAGTGTTTGGTTCTTAAAGTTCCTGTTGATTACTCCAGTTCTTTATCTGCACATACATGTGCCTGGGCAAGCTCTGCTCCCACCCACAGCCTGCTGGAAATCCCAGCAGGCAGCCCATGTGTGATCACTAATAACTGATCCTTGAAAATACCAACTTCATAGCATATGTCTGCATTGAAGTGGCAGAGCTTTGGCGTTTTGCTTCTTGTGGCTGCTGTTTCTCATCCGACTCACCAGTAACTTGCTGGCATTTCCTATTTTCTAGAAAATAAAAGAAATCACCTACATGCACTCTGAAGGGATCCTGGCTGGTGAGCTGAAGCACGGGCCCTTAGCCCTGATAGATAAACAAATGCCTGTTATCATGGTGATAATGAAGGATCCTTGTTTTACCAAGTGCCAGAATGCTCTGCAACAGGTCACTGCTAGGCAGGTAGGATGCTGAACTGTTCCAGTGTCATGGGGAAAGAGATTGGGCCCATTGTGTATTGACTCTGCCTCCAAAAAAAATTATGTTCTGCTGATATTTATTTATTTTATTATTAAATTATAAATAAAGTGCTACCTCTGCATTGTAGGTTGTCGTTATAGGTTAACACCAACTGTTAAAAAGGTTAGGGTATGGGTCATTTGTTTCTTTTGTTTTGTTTTGTTTTTAAGCAAATGTGGAATAGTGTTAAAGCTCTACAGGGCAAAAACATTTAAGTCTCAATACAGTGAAAGGCAAAAGTCATTATGCAAGGCTGGTGTTGCCTTTGTTAGCTGCTTGAGTGTCTTCAGACACATACAGGCATGCTGAGAACCAGTATCTCAAAGCAGTTCCAGGCCAGCTGTTCAATTAACATGCACGATTTTATTTTCAGGGTCGTCCAATCATTCTGTGTTCTAAAGAAGACACAGAAAGCTCAAAATTTGCCTACAAAACCATCGAGCTGCCTCATACAGTTGACTGCCTTCAAGGAATTCTGAGTGTTATTCCTCTTCAGTTGCTTTCATTCCACCTGGCTGTTCTCAGAGGATATGATGTAAGTGTTTTCTATATTTAACACTCCAGTTAGGTGCAGTTTTGAACTTCCTCCTCCTACCAGTGTAAAGTGAGAGACCAAGTTGTATGGCACATGTAGCAGAGAACTATGATAATGGTTAGTGGAGCTTATCATGACTGTGGTGATAAACACACCCTTCAGTTTTGTGGGTTTTAAATTGCTATCCTTCTAAAAAATTATAAAAATCATTGCCTTGGTCTGATTAGTTAAGAATGGAGATGAGACTTTTTTAGATGCTAAATCTTAAAATGTCATGCTGTCCTTTAACCTAAAGTAGGTCAATGCTTTCTACAGCTTGGTTTGTTGCTGTGTAGGTGTGTCAGTTTGATAATGATGTCTGCTTTGGAAAGGTACCCTGAGCAAAACAAGTATGTAAGTGTTAGGAAGGTTTTGGAAGCAAGGATGAATTCAACTGCCAGTCACTGTCTGCAGATCTGTGGTGTGTTAATGTGTCTAGAATAAAGCAGAACTCATTAGGAAGTCTGAAAAAGCACACTAAATGAACTGTCAAATGCAGAATGTCAGTATTACTCTGCCTTACTGAAAGTCTGTCTCTTCATTCTAGGTGGACTTTCCAAGAAATTTGGCCAAATCTGTTACTGTAGAATAACAACCAAGACCAGCTGATGTTTTTGTCACCAGACCTCCAAGTTATATTTGTAGAAATGTGTTCTTCTGAATTGATAGATACACATTGTTTCTAAAGAGAAATGACAGTGCTAACTGGAAAGCATCAGAAGGAATTATCCTGCAGCTTTAAAAGCTTTTAATGTGCCTTGTACCCCAAGTGCTTTTGCTCACAGCAAATATTCCTCTAAGTCCTGGAATTGCCAAAGAAGATAAAAATTGTTTACACATGGTATACTGAATGAACTTTTCTACTGTGCAATATATATATATGTATACAGCTCTCTCCAGAGTAACTGTGAACATTTTTTTAGCCTACACTACTTAACTAGTTTTAAAGATATAGTATTTATAACTACAATTGTATAGCTTTTTTTTTAAGTTATTTTTTTAGTACATTGCTTATCTGTAACATTGGTAATGCTCAGAATGTAAATACTGAGCATGTTGACACTTGTGTAAGGTTTTTGGGGATTTCCCTTCTTCAGCCTCAAACTGGAAATTTGTTGTCCCTCTTCTTGCCCACCTTCCTCTCCTCCCCTCTGCATCTGTGTTTCATATTTAACCAGTCATTTGCAAAGTTCTTCTGTGGCTGTAAGTTCCCAGCTATGTTCTAAATTTCGGCTTCTTTCAACTAATTTGAAAAGCCAGAACAACATTTGTTTTCTCTGCCACCCCAGCTCATATTTGCATAACATGTACAGTGCAACAGAATAAGGGAACTAGATGTCTTTCAAGTGATTTTTTGTTGTTGTTGTTTGAAAAGGGTACAGTGAAATTACAATACAATTAAAAGATTATATAATTCTTCTTGCTTTGTGGTTTGTGGTGGGGTTTTGTGTGTGTTTTATTTGATTGGGGTTTGTTGTTTGTTAACTTGATGACTTTCCCTCTCAGGTCTGAGATGTTTCCCAGGCATGGACTGATTCAGCAGTGTAATCTCTGCAGGTCCTCCTGTTGTTCACACCAGCTGTTGCTTAGAGCTTTGCATTTTACCTTCTGCTGAGGTATGAAGGTGGGAAGAAATTCCTGCAGGTGAAAAGAGAAACTGTCTGTGTTTTACACATGCAGTTTAAGGTCCTAAAGTTACCTCCTCAGCCAAGAAAAAGGTGCCACAAACTTGCATTTAATGAAGTATCTAAACTCCAGATACTAGGATATATAAAAAGGAAACTCCAACACCCTGTACTGGCACATAAGAGAATATTCAGCACATCTTCCAGTTAGGACTGAAGTCCAATTATAGTAATGCATACCAAACACAGCACAGGTTGGGGGTTTATCCAGTTAATTCACACATATTCATTAAATTTTATACATACACATTTTACAGTGATGTCTAACAGTCTTCAATGTATTTTTCTTTGTTGTGTCAGTTCTGTCCACTATAATTCATGCATTCTTCAAGGAAATTAAACAATTATACCATAAGTCAAGTATTTCCTTGGTATGGAAACAGAGAGATCTACCAGTTCCACCATAACTCACATTGTCTTGATAAAGAAGCGAAACTAAACAGTTCTACCATAATGCACATTGTCTACCATAACTCATTTTGATAAAGAAGAGAAACTAAACAGTTCTACCATAATTTACAGCACCTCTGTAATAACTTGTTCCCTCTGTGGGGCTGCAATTACCCATCTGGCTTTCACTGACACACATCATAATGGCATTTCTCACAGTGGGGTTGAAAATAGCAGGGAGGGAATAAACCCCTTCCTTTCCCAACCCTCCCTCTGGAAAAGCCATGGGCTGTCCATGCCCTGGAGCTGCCCCGGAGCCAGTGGGGTGCGGTTTGCAGTGACACGACCCTCTGTAGCCACCCTAAAGCCCAGCAGTGAGCTGGCCACGGGGTGTTGGGGGTCTGTGCTCTGGTGACAGGCAGCCCATGCCTCACTGTAGCCAACAACTTTTTGCACAGACACAGTTTTGGTGTGTTAGTAGGAGGTTTATATACCTTAGTTGTTAATTAAGACAACCTGACTGTATCAAAAACAAAAGGAGGGTTTATTCCTCTTCATCCAAAGTTACAGTTCTGCTCAGGAATGGCAGAAAAGGCTTTCTTCTTCTTCTCGTTTCCATTCTTGCATCTTTCATGTTCCACTGCACAGGGATTTCAGAAGTACGAGAAGGAACAACCTTCACACGAAATTATGCATATTTCTAAAACTAATACACTTATATCTTAACTTTATTAATATCTTATATCTTAACTTTATTAATAGAGCTCTTCACTTGTATCATTCCACAGAATGTTAGCAGGCTTCTTCTCTCAGTTTGCTGTTGGCCAAGGTCATCCTGCAGATTCCATCGTTATCACCAAGAATCATAGAATCAATAGGGTTGGAAAAGACCTCCAAGATCAAGTCCAACCCTTGGTCCAACTCCAGTCTGTTTACCAGATCATGGCAGTGCCATGTCCAATCTCAGTTTAAAACCCTCCAGGGATGGTGAATCCACCCCCTCTCTGGGCAGGTCATTCCAATGCCTGATTATTCTCTGTAAAGAATTTTTTTCTAATATCCAACCTGAACTGCCCCTGGCTGAGCTCCAGCCCTGCCCCCTTGTCCTGTTGCTGCTGCCTGGGAGAAGAGACCAACCCCACCTGGCTGTAACTTCCCTTCAGGGAGTTATAGAGAGTGATGAGGTCACCTCTGAGCTTCCTCTTCTCCAGACTAAACACCCCCAGCTCCCTCAGCCTCTCCCCATAGGACTTGTGCTCTCCAGTCCCTTCCCCAGCCTCGTTGCTCTTCTCTGGACCCTCTTCAGCACCTCAAGATCTTTCCTGAGCTGAAGGGCCAGAACTGAACACAACACTCAAGGTGTGGCCTCACCAATGCAGAGTACAGGGGAAGGACCATTTCCCTGCTCCTGCTGGCCACGCTATTCCTGATCCAGACCAGGACACCACTGGCCTTCTTGGCCACCTGGGCCCAGTGATGGCTCATGTGGAGCTTCCTGTCCATCAGCACCCCCAGGTCCCTTTCTGCCTGTCCTGGCTTTGTCAGGCCCCTGTCTTGGGAATTGCTCCTGACTCCTTAGGCTGAAAACCTGCAAAATGTGTGTTCCAACACATGACATCGTGGTCAGTGCCGCTCTCGGGGTGTCTCCATCTGTGAGGAGCTTCTCTGTGGGACCGGGAGGGGCGGGCACCGGCGCTGGTGACGTCACACCCACCGCGGCACGTGACGTCACGCATGGGTATGACGTCACGCAAAGGGGCTTGGCCGGGCCGCCCCGCCGCGGCCCTCACGGAGCGGCCGGGTGGTCCCGTCCCCCTCGCGACGCGATTGGCTGAGTGCGGCAGGCGGAGCGCCGCGATTGGCTGAGCGGAGCGGGCGGAGCGCCACGATTGGCCCGCGCCCCTGTCAGTCAGCGGGCGGGCCGTGCGGAGCGCTGTGCGGCCATTGCGGCCGGGGCGGCGGGAGGAGGAGGCGGCGGCGGTGCCGTGGCCCGCACAGGTGAGGGTGCGGCCGGGGGTGAAGGAGGGGCTGTGGCCGGGCCGGGGCGAGCCTTGGGGAGGCCGGCGCTTCACCCGCAGGCAGAGCTGGGGTGCTCCGTGTGCCCGTTGTCCGCGCCCGGCCCCGGCCCCGGCCCGCCGGAGGGGCGCGGGGGAGCGGCGGGGCCCGACCCTCCCTCACGCCCCCTGCTCTCCCTCACGCCCCGGACCGTGCCGGGACTCGCTTCTCCCCTCTCACTCCGTGTCGGGAGGACTGCGGGACCCGAGGGCACCGGATGTCGCTCGGTTCGGCCCAGGCGGGCCGGGGCTTTGCGGGGCCGGCGCGATTCCCCGGCAGAAGTTTGAGGAAAGGCGTGGAAAAGCAGCTCTCCCGCTCTGTTCTTGCAGGAGCATTGGCTTTGCTTGCAGCAGGCGCGCGTTTGAAGTTTTTCCCTCTTTCCGCCAACTCGCAGAGCGCTGAGGTGCGCCGGTGTTGTCTGCGGCGTGTGTAGGAACAGCTGAGTGATGCTGGAGCAGGTAGTGGTAAAGTCTTTGCTTGGTCGGTAGTAGTTTGGGTTTCTTAAAGAAGAAGATTGGCTTTTCCACGAGCTAGCAGCTACAGAGAAGCTCTAAACTCTGCTGTAATCCCTTGGCATTACTCAGCGACTGCCTTGTTGCACTTTCGATTTGTAACTCGAGGGTTGTGAGTAGAGGAGTAGGAGGTAAATCACTGTGGTTTGTCGTTGGACTCCTACCTGTTGATATATGTTCCAGTAAAGGGTTGAAAAGAAACACCAGCGCTCTTGGATGATAGTCCTTAAAAAGGCACACCTGAACCTGAAATGCATTTGCAGGGGTGAGTAAGAGACTAGGGGAGATTTTCTGCGCTAATATGTGTGTGTCTGACACGATGTATGTCCTGATGCATCTGAGCAGCTTGCAGCCCGAGTGAAAATTAGGACTCATCTTGTGGAGAGGTGAATTGCAAAGGGTGTCAGAATACATAAAACTTGTGTGTTCTGATGTCTCATTCTCTCTTTGGGTCTTGTCTGAAGAGCTTATCCAGATCTCTAAGTGATTTTTAAAAAGTAGCTTTGTGCAGACAAGGATCTTTAAAGGGAACATTTCTTTGTTTCAGGAGAATTTAATTTCCCGTATTTTTTTTTATGTCTGTTACAGAAAAATGTTTTATTAACCCCTGAAGAGGTACAGGATAGTTCTTATGTAACTAACAGGTTGACAGCCTACAACTTGATACCCAGCTTAATGCAAGATCTGTGCTTTTTCAGTTGTCTGTAAGCCTTTGCAGAGGGAGGATCTTGACCTTTCTTCCAGTAATGAAGATTCACTGCAAATACCATGGCTGCTCAGGGACTATGCATCAAAAAATTTGGTACCTCAGAGTATATAGCTTTGAAGTAGTAAAAAGGGTTGGAAAAAAGCGTGGGGTTTTTCCCAGGATGTACTAGTAAAGGCTGAGAGCAGCTCTTAAGGCATCACTCTGGTCTTATGTTAGTGTGAGCTGACTGGAACTGCATCTTATTGCCCCTAAAATTATTGTACAGGGGATGTAATTCTTTTCCTCCTTCCCCCTGTTCCTGCTGTGGCAGAGGCAGAAAGGTGGTAGCTCACATTTTCCTTTTGCCAATCCTTTCTCCTCTGGTTTTTTTCTTAAGCTACCAAGTGAAGTACCAAGTAAACTGACTGTCTCAATTTCTGCTGGGGATGACCCAATTTAATATCTGCTTCTGAAAGTGCTGCATAGATTTTGAGAAATTAGAAAGGACTCCAGACACTTCTTGAGAATCAATTAAGACTATTACCACCCCAGTCTTTATTAGGACTTGTATGTCTTCCACTGATTTTATTGCAGATTCCTTGGTGTTCATCTACTTAAAACATGGAAAAGATGCTGCTCCCTCCTACGTGCAGCGAAGAAGAGGCAGGTCCAAATTCTACATCTTGAAGCAACCAAAATTTATTGTGTGGCTTTGTGCCCTTCTAAGGTGGGCCTCTGGGTTGCTCTTGGGGCTTTTCTGTTTTGCATTGGCTCACAAATATTCTGTGGGGCCAGTGAAGAGATTGGGCCGGGCTGCTCTTTCTGTAGCTGTGAACCAAACCAAACAGGACACAGCTGCTGTGGGGAAGGGGAGCTGCTCTGTTTCCTGTTTCAAGGAACTCTTGCCTTTGCAGATGACTCTGGGGTGTATTGACACTGTCTGTGATAGTGAATGTGGCATTAAAAATGGGAGAACCTGTTAGAGACCTCTTCAGTGATTACTGAGGTAATTTTCTTGTAAGGTTTGGAAGAGGGATGGAAACCCCGGAAAACTGGCTGGCTGTGCTCTTGTTACTGTAGCACTTCAGAGCTAAAGAGGTTTAGTCCATTACTGTGCTCTCCGATGTAATTACTTACCTCTAATTCATTCTTGACAGATGGATGTAACTTATTCTCTATTGGGACAGGGAAGTCTCTTCCAAACTACAGCACAAAATAATGCTGGAGCATGTAAGGTGACAAACTAACAGCACAGCCTGTTAGGTGTGTGTGAGGGAGAATGTGTTGGAGTAGGTCTGGATCAGGGAAGGGTTGCCTGGCAGACATGGGGAGGCAGAGTCCTCCTTGGAATTTCCTACTGAATTAAGTTGAAAGGGATGTTGGAGAAACTGCAGCAGCCACAGGGATTTGGGGGACAGTTTTGTTTCAAACTTGTTTTGCAGCTTTAGTCGAGTCTTTTATTAAGACACTGTTCCTTCCTGTCCATGGACTCCCTGGTTTTCTACTGCCACTTTTTTCTGTGTTCTCAGTGTTTTAAAAACGTAATTTGATTTTTTTTTTTCCCCTGTAATAAAGAAATTACTGCAGTCCTAGCACATAGTAGTAATTTTAAGTTATGGAATACCCTTCAAGGTGTAGAGAGCTGTTGGATTTGAGGTTTTTTGTTTGCTTTTGCATTTGTTTACTTAACTGCTTTTTGGTTTAGGGATTGGAGGAGTAGCATGCATTTCTTTAAAGCTGTGAAGGTTCTAATTGCTATCTGTCTACAAGTATTTTTCATTAGCAGTTGTAATACAAAAAACTGAAAGAATGTTTAATGGTGTGCTGTTAAAAAATTCAAGTGTATATTTTGCCATCTTGTCTGCCTGAAATTAGTGAGAAATTGAACAACTGTTTCCTTTCAGATCTTGAAAACTTCATTGGGTCCTTGAGAGAGAAAACTACATGACACTACACCATGACTGACAGCAAATGTGATAGTCAGTTTTACAGTGTTCAAGTTGCAGATTCAACGTTCACTGTGCTAAAACGTTACCAGCAATTGAAGCCCATAGGATCAGGGGCACAGGGCATTGTTTGGTGAGTCATAAATACTTGCATATAAACAGCTGTATTTCTAAAACAAAATTTGAATGTATTCCTGATAGAGGCACCAGAATGCAGACACTGATGATAAATTCTCTTGCTGCAGGGTTGTGGATTAAGTAAATTCTAAACCAATTGCTTGCTACAGTTCATGGGCAGCACTATTTTTTAGTTTTGTTTTTAGGAAAAATTAATATTTGGGTAACTGCATAAATTAAAATGGTCAACAAATTTGTTTCTCATTAATCACTTTGTTTCTAGTTCTCCCATTCCCCTTATAGATGTGATATTGCAGTGTAAGGTGAGAGATTCTGGGTTTTACTCCTTTCTTCATCCTGTCCCCTCCTTTCTTCCCCCTCGTTTATTCCCGGTCACTCCTGACCATTTCCAGGAGTCAGCATTGCAGTGCCTTGCTATTAACTGGCACGATGAGGCAAATCAGTGTCATTGTCACCCCATGGATTAACCAGGAGGGGCTGCTGTGTGAGGGGTTGGGCTCTTCCTTGGTGTCACCCCAGCCTTGTGTCCAGCCTCCACTGGCCCAAGAAATGAGAGCCCTTAGGCTGATACTGAACCTCACCCTCCTGTATGGCACCACACCTCTGGACCAGCTGAAGATAAACACTTTCAAATGTTTTTTTAGACTGCAGAAATCCATTCTACACAACTTGGTTCCAGCTCCTGTTTTGTTGGGCAAAGTTTGGTAGCAGCAGAAATGTTTATGGATGCAGTTTTTAATTCCATGTGCAGGGGAACAAACAGATGTACTCGGGAACTCTCTGATATTGGATTTAATCACAACACATGGTGGGCTGTTGGTGCTTTAAATCCAGCCTGCAGTTTGTCTTCAGCTACAAAATCTGCAGAATAACTGTGATGACTCATATATTGTGAACAAGGCTTTCTACAGCACCTGCCCATGTCTTCTTGGCCTTTTCATAACCATAATAAGTCATGTAAGTAGGAAAACTGCATTTGTGTGAGACCATGCCTTTAGATTATTTAGATACCCCTGTTGCCCTGCTAATAGGTGAAAAATAAGCCAAAAGAGAACACCATATTTTGTTGTTCTTCACTGGGTTGAGTGGTGAGGGGATAGGCATGAATAATAATTGAATCATTGGTGTTTGGGGAAGATTTGCAGTAGGACCTTCATTTTCCAGGTATAACTGTTCTCAAAGTTATGCTTCAGTTTAGGGTGGTTGTAAACTTTTCTCCTTTCTTTGGAAACAGTGCATTTCTAAACCAAATGATTTCAGTTAGATCTCTGCTTCACAATGAAGTGCAGGTTAAGTCCAGTGTTTTGAGAGAAAGAAGGAACAACTTGATTTATTGACTTGTTTTGAAACTACTTCATTTATTAAGTAACAGTGAAACATGGTGTACATTTTCATCTTTCTGTGAAATCCCTCAAGTTGAAGAAAGTGCAAAATCTTAATTTCTGTTAAAATCTCTGATAGTACCCAAGGGATACTAGGATGTGAAATGTAGAAAACTCAGTGTAAGATGAGTGCTATCCTGCCATGCTTGGCTGGAAAAATTTTCAAGTCATTAGGTTGATGTGATGCTGTTTTTTTTTATGATCCAGTGTTTAACATAAAAATAGAAAAAGTGTTTCTGGAGTTTTCTGTCTGGATTTCATTTCTTTTATGAGAAATTTTTAATACCACATGTGTCACTTAAGATAGGAGAGGTCTAAGTTTGCCTTTTATTCCCCCCCAAAGTGTTAATGGGAAACTCCATTCATACTGCTTCTGTGAAGTTTTGGCTTTGATATTAAAATGCAGGAAAATAAGTATTTTTAAGAATACATACTTAGGAAAAACAGTAAATGAGAGCTCTAGGAAGGTGAAAAAGTAACTCAGCTGTTATGTAGAGGGTGTTTGTAGCTCATACTGCAAACAGGCCAGGAGAGAAATACCTTTGGTATTTTGCATTCAAAGTACACATGTATGTAACTTACTGCATTTCCTTGTTCCGAAGTATTAACACAATTGAAGTCTTCTCATCTATTTCAAGCTGAATGATTAGGTACACACTAACTCTTTTGAAATAATTTTTGTCTTCAACTTCCTGATGCCTCTTTTTCCTTTCCTGTCCTTGATTTTTTTTAAAAAATTGTTCTTAAACTTTCCAGTGAATCTGATTTTTGTGTCCCAGCAAATTTCCCCTGTCCTGCAATGCGGCAAACCCACGGTCTTATAAATAGCGCAGCCTTGACTGTGTTGGTAACTTTACAGTTGCACTTAGAGAAACACTTGGGATAAGTTTGTTACTTTTTGGAGAACTACCCCAAGTGCCATGAAGACCCTGTTACAGTTCCGTAGGATCACCTGGAAGTGCTGTTACAGGGTGGGGTAGATGCTGAGGTTCTTCCCTGGTAGCAAGTAATGAAATAATTTGTAGACATACTGTCAGTCACCAAGGTGATAATTGAGTAGATTTTGGCAAATCTGCTTTTTTCCAGCAGTTGCCATGCTGAAAAAGTCTTGAATTCAAATGAGGAGGGGTGGGGAAAGAAATTTAACACTGATGACATCCATCCATGATTATTTTTGTTGTGGGTTTGTGTAAAACGACCTGATATTTAGAACTGTGGTCTTGGTGGCAACAAAGGTGATTTTCTGTCTTTTATTTATTTTACCAAGGGGAAGGAAATTAATGCTTACCCAATTTTTTTTTACCAATTTTTTTTTCTTTTACCAGTCTGGCTTTATTTCTTCCTCTTGGATTATGTAGGTAGCAGACAGCTGTGTTTCCTCTTTTTCTTCTTTTTTTTTTAAATCTCCAAAATCAGAGGTTCAGGGGGAGTTCCTCATATGTGCTCAGATTGAGGCTTGACGTACACCTCATTTGTCAGATCACAGAGGGACACTTCCCCTAAAATTGCTCTTCTGTCCACTGCTGACCTGTGACTGACACCTAATTCATGCACACCCTGCTGGATACTGATTTGATGCTAATTTGAAGGTATTTGACAAATTCAATTCATTAAACATCATAGTAATTAACATGTAAAAGATCATTTTACATATAACATCTTTTGGGTGAATACTCAAACATCAGTACTTCCATATTTGGGAGGAAAATAATTCCTCCAGCTGTCTGGCCAGTTGCCTTCCTGCCACTTTGGGTTTTCTTTTGCACAGACATGAAGGCTTTAAATCTCAGAGCTGTTCCAGCATTGAATAATCACCTCTGCATTTCACAGAACTGAGATAAATGCTAGTAAGTCTTTAGTTCAAGTGGCACATTGGTTCAAATTTGGGATGTGGCTGCAAGAAAACACATCTCATGGGTGAGCTCTGCTTTGTGGTGATGCTTTTTCTAGGAGAAAAAGCAGTGGCTTTATGTTGGTAAACTTGATATAATTTGAGTATTACTATTGTCACAGGGGAGCTGTAATTTCTGTAAGAGTACTGTTGTGTGATGATCCTTTTAATTCTGGTGTTGTAGAATCATGATGAGGTAGGAAAGGAGCTCACAAAGAGCTTAAATGTGCTTGGAAAATATGTGAATGAGAATTCCTTCCTACCCTATGAAAGTAACATTAAATGGTAATAGAGTAATGTCGGAATCCTTATTTAAAACTGGAACTATTTAAAGACTGGAACTCCTGAGTGGCATGTGCTATGAATTCACATATATTTTGCCAAATAGTCTATGTGTTAATAATGAAGAATATTCCCCCTTTAGTCCTGTTGTACTTATACAGATTATTTAGCTTTAGATTCTTACAGCTATTAGAGCGAGTTTACACTTGACCTCAAACTGCAGAGGGAAGGAACAAGCACAACTGGAAAACAGGATAAAATTAGTGGTAATGTTCACTTTTAAACACTTGTATTTCACCCTTCACTCCAGAAATATGGAGTTTTCCATATTTCTCCATTCAATGGACATTTTTCCCTCTAAAAACAGATGATGAAGGTGACTTTCTGCTAGACATTACAATTTTCTATCACTGTGAAGTATCCACACACAGGACAGTATTGATGCCTGCAGAAGGATCACAGAAACATGGCTGTGTCTCTCCTTTAGCAAAGAGAAATTTCTGCTGCAAATACTAAATGATTTTCAGTCAGCAGAAGTGTCCATAAATATTCCAAGTACATAGATTAGACAATTTGAATGCTTGATTTCAAATACGCCTAAAATATTTTTGGAACTTGCAGTTTTGAATGCGAGTCTTGAGTCAGCAGATTCAGTCTAAAGAGAGAAAGGAGCACAGGAAGACTTCTGATGAATGTCAGTGGCTTCTGTTTGACCTATTTGTATTTACTAAAGGATGTGTAGTTTCTGAAGGGTGTTTGTTTTCTGAATTAAAATGTGATACAGTTAGTACAAACAGGTTAGTGGGTATACTTTGCCTCGATTCTTGATTTCTTTGCTCACTCTTGCCTCCCTTTTACCCCTTCCTCTCCCTCAAAGAGACTTCAACTTGTTTGTCTTTGAACACTTCTAGTGCTGCCTTTGATACAGTCCTTGGAATAAATGTTGCTGTGAAGAAGCTGAGTCGTCCTTTCCAGAACCAAACCCACGCCAAAAGGGCCTACCGAGAGCTCGTGCTTCTAAAATGCGTCAATCACAAAAACGTGAGTTGGCCCTTGTGTTTCTCTCCCTCAGTTACTGTCAGAAAAGCTCCAGATTGGGTCTCTCCCTTGTTGTTAGTAACCAGTCATGGAAAAATAGTGAAGTGACTGGAAAGATTTGCTGTGGGTCATGCAATCCTCTCTGATGTATGGTGAAGTTTTTGGGTGAGCTCTTTGGGGCATGAAGGGCCAGGGGGAGGAGGTTTTTGTTGGGTGCTTGGTATGTGTTTGCCATCTTAGAGCTGCCCTTGATCTCTTGCATTTGCCCTTTCTAAGTCATCCTGCAGCAGAGCCTGTGTAGCAAGGGGTTCTTTTGTGGGTTTGGCCCTTGTGGCTGTAACTGCAGTTAAATCTTCTGAGCTGAGGCAAGATTTTTATTAAATACAGGGTTTAACTGGTGGGGTTTGCAGGTGTGTAGCACTGTCTAACAATTTATTGATAAACAAAAGTGAAATACTATGGGCAATGTTTGTGAATTTTAAAGTCTTTGGACCTTCCAAAATAAGCCTTGATGTCAGTAAAGGAATATAAATTTGTGTGACTGTTTTGTTGTGGTGTTAACATGAACTGGAAACATGGCTGGTCATTGAAATTGTGCGGTCAGATCTCAAACTTCCTGGAGTCAATTAGCCTTTCAGTGCTGATTTTTAAGTAAGCTGTTGATGAAGCCCAGATGTAGCAGAATAAAAGCAAGGTGGTTATTAAGGTTGGCAGTACAGTAATTTTAGCAGTTCTGGAAATAGTACATCATATTCTAAGTTTAATGGGATGGCATGGGGCACCTCTGGGCACGTGGTGTTGGACAGCCTTGGCTAAAATTCCTTGTACAACATGTGATTTAAAATAAGAGATTATTATTTATGGGGAGAAAATGAGTGATATTTCAGGGACTGGGGAGGGAGATAGAAAGTGCCATAGAACTTTTACAAAAAAAAAGCTGATTTTTTTTTTTTTCTCCCCTGTCTTGGTTCCTTTGGCACACATACTGCAGTTTGGAACTATTTCTGAATTGGCAGTTTTTCAGCATATGTGCATTAAGTGCAGCCAAGTAACATTCAGATTGTATATAGTAACAGTGTGCCCTTGATTTTGAATAGTGACTTCTGCAGTAGTGGAGTTTTATGTGAATTAAAGCAGATGTTTCTTCTAATGTTTGTTTTTATTCTATAGATCATTAGTTTATTAAATGTATTTACACCACAGAAGTCACTAGAAGAATTTCAGGATGTGTAAGTACTAGATTTTTCTTTTGATTTTCTCTGACCTTAGCACCGGAGGTGTACTTCCAGTATCCTTCAGACTTCATGCTTTGAAAATCAAGGGTAGCTAAAAGCTGGAGTGGGAACTTACCTCTTATTCATCTGTCTGGCATAGTTTCTTGCTTGCATGTGCATCTGGTTTGTTTGTGTGGCCCTTTACCTACACAGGTCACCTCAGGACAATAACGTGGTCTGGAAAACTGAGAGTGTTTTTCAACTGTGCCAATCACATCAGCACAACAGTATTTTTGGCCTCAATTAAGAACTGCATATATCTATTATTTATTCAAGTTATGTCAGCTGGTCTGGAAAGGATTCGTTTGATTGGTGGGATATTCCTGTAGGTTCCAGTGAATGTGCTGTTATGATTTTGGCTTCCTGGGTAATTGAGGGGGTGTGTGCATCTAAAGTGGGTCAGCAGATGATACTTTAAGTAGAAAATTATTCTCATTCTTAGTTTTTACTGTGCTTATCTTAATTTTATTACTAATTTTTTAGATTCAAATGCAGTGAAAGGGAGCATTTGCGTTGCAGTATCTGTAGTCTCTGCCTCAAATTCAGTCAGTCTTGGTTTTTCATGCTGCATAATTATTTTCTGTATTGCTGTTTACAAAACTAGTGGAATTTTACTATCTTGTGATTGACTATTCAACACTCAAATTATTTTTTATAGACTATTTGCATGGGTAATTTAATTTTGTAATTGTGGTCATGAGTGGGTTTTTTATCATTATCTTTTTGACACTTATGTTAGCAAAGTTATGTCAACATAGCCTTTTATTAAACATTTCTTATGCTAAGCTTAAACTTCATATGAAAAGTGATACTTGAGTTTCCTTAATGCTTTCTCTTTTTTTTTGCTTTAGATATTTGGTTATGGAGCTGATGGATGCAAATTTGTGCCAGGTTATCCATATGGAATTGGATCATGAAAGGATGTCTTACCTTCTTTACCAGATGCTCTGTGGTATCAAGCATCTCCACTCAGCTGGTATCATCCACAGAGTAGGTAGTAATAGATCATTAACAATACCCTTTGTGAGCCCAGTTATGAAACAGGGAGGAAGGGAAGGGGGTGTATAAATAAGCAGGTACACCAGAGCAGGAAAATGCAGTCATTATTAGTAAAGTGAATTTTTGACTTATATTGGCTGTGGAGGGGCTGTGTGTGTATTATTCTGTCTGTTAATCCTTCCTTAACTGGAGTAATTTCTTGGTAGGATTTGAAACCCAGCAACATAGTAGTAAAGTCAGATTGTACGCTAAAAATCCTTGATTTTGGACTGGCAAGAACAGCATGTACTAACTTTATGATGACTCCATATGTAGTAACACGATATTACAGAGCACCAGAGGTTATCCTTGGAATGGGATATAAGGAGAATGGTAAGTGGCTGGAGGAATGCTTTCAATCTTCTCTCTAAAGCCTGTCTCTCGTGCATCATAACTTTAAAAGGAGGAGGGAGGGCTGGTTTCCCCTGTCGTGCCTGCTGTTGTAGTATTCCAGTCATGATATTGGAAGTAACAAAAGATGACTGTAATAATTTGGGGGAATATAGTAGTTTTCTGTTCTGTGTGCTGCTCCCTCTACCCTGCTATTGTTAAACTTTTCACATGTTCACCTATTATCTTTTTGCCATTTTTTTTATTCTCCAAAAAACTGTTGAGACGCTTGATTCTAGCTGATACTTAAAAATCCCCAAAACTAAAAACCATCAGTATACAAATAACAAATGCTTTAATCAATATGATTTTCTTCTGAAGCATTTTCCTTTGACGGTGTGTTCCCTTTTGCCAGTCTCATTACCAAAATCTACTGTAGATCCCTTCATAAACCATGTCTTATACTCTCTCAAATCTGCATAGCACTCAAAGAGGCTCTGTGTTGTATTATTAAAATCAACAGAGCTATAATATATTGAACTTTCAGCCAACAAAATTGCTGGCAGGGAAATTGTCCTGCATTATTGGGGGTTTTTCCTGCTGATTTTTTACTAGTGCTGGATTTGTATGTTAGCAGATCTTTTTGCTTTCTCACAAGGGCTTGGGGATACCATGGGGTTTGTATACATGTAATTTTGGCTGTGTAGAACAAGGGACCTTTGTTGTGCCCTTGATAATGAACAAAACACTTTAATTAATGCACATACAGGAAATGCTGATGTGGATCAAAACTTTAGTAGAGACTGTTCTGGTTGGGACAAAAAATAAATTATCTGCAGGACTGTAGGAATACAGTGTGAGCTTACAAAGAAATAATTGTGGTATTTAAAAAAAATCTCTTTAATCTTTTGTCCTTGCTGCACCTAATACATGCCAGTGGATATCTGGTCTGTTGGGTGCATTATGGCAGAAATGGTCCTCCATAAAGTCCTGTTCCCAGGAAGAGATTGTATCCTTCACAGTCGTTTCACAAGTGTAAACACCGATTGTATTTTACAAAATGCTCATAACAAAATTTAGGAACAGTCAGTTGGTGTTGATATGATTGAAAATTCATGTGAGCAGTTTGATTTTCCCCATTGTTGTGTTTTATTGTAGATGCTTAGATGGTTTTGTTTGTTTTCCTCACTTTTGTTCATGATACTCCATAATTTGATCATTTCACTTTTGTTTTCAGTTGATATCTGGTCAGTTGGGTGCATCATGGGAGAATTGGTGAAAGGTTGTGTGATATTCCAAGGCACTGATCGTATCCTTCCCTAGTCATCCCTAAATCCCATCCCACTTCTGACAGGAACACAATTATTTTGATCTGTATAACTATAAAAGCATAAACAATATTTTCAGTAATATGTTGTAATAGATCCACTGTACTATTTGAAATTAGTGTCATTAACCAAATTGTTGAGCTTTCCATTTCATTTTCTTAGTAGACTATAATGTAATTTGCATAGAATGATTATATATTAAGATACTGTTAGGTTTAAAACCCAAAAAGTATACTTAGTGCTTTTTTTGCTCTTGTTCTTTGTAGATAAGTGTTACAAACAAAAGCCTACAAAGCCACTTTTTACTCTGTGTGAGTTTTGCTTACTATTTGTTTGAATAATAGACTAATTTTGTTTATTGCACAATTTTTTGAGTTTCAGTCAGATTTTTTTCTTACTTATTACTGCTTGCTGGGCAAAGGTGTCCCAATGGCAAGCACACTGCATGAGATCTTTTTTTATTAATATTCTTTAATACAAAAAGAGAAACTTTCTTTCTAGAGGTTTGTTGGTGCTTTTTTTTTTCATTCTATGAAAATTTGATTTGGGGCTCACTTTTTCTATAAGATTGCTGTTGTTCTATTTCTCCCTCCAATATTTCTGACCAAGATTTCATGGGATCATAGTCACAGAATGGTTTTGGTTGGAAGGGTCCTTAAAGCTGATCTCATTCTACCCCCTGCCATGGGCAGGGACACCTTCCACCAGCCCAGGTTGCTCCAAGCCCCTTCCAACCTGGCCTTGGACACTTCCAGGGATGGGGCAGCCACAGCTTCTCTGGGCAGCCTGTCTTGATAAAATTCTGCTTTCTTTTACACTAGTAACTGTAGGAAATTTTACTGTATTAAAAACAAGCAAAACCTTCATATATATACATGTGTTATAGACCTTAGAGACTGGAAATCTCAATAATGCATCACTGGATCACAGACTTGTTTGTCACTGTATTAAGTGAACAGAAGTGATCATTTAATAAAGTTGTTCTTTTAAGGATTTTACTGTATTTTAAAATATTTCCCTGGAAATGAAATTTAAAACATTTGACTCATTATCAAGTTCCAATGATAAAAATTGAAGGAAAATCAATCTCTTATAAAGTAGTAATGTAGGACTAAACATTCAAAATTGATCAGTCAATAAATAGAATCCAGCCAATGCAATCAAACCACAGTTGTGGCTGTGGGTCATGTGTAGCTCCTTGTGCTCCAAGTGTTTGGAGCAAGTAGAATATTTTTATTCATCAGAAAAAAGCAGTTGAGTCCATCACTAAAAATACCATGTACCTCTTCACAGATACCTACCTATCTTATAGAAGACTTCCAATTTTAATGCTAAATTTCATGACACTAATCTTCAACAGTTGATCATAAATAAGTCCCTTTTCTTTTCTACCTTTCTTCCTTTCTATACTTATTATTTTACCTTTTGAAGCCTTCAGACCAACCTAACACAATTCTTCATGTATGTTATGTGTCCTTCACCTGCATGTTGTCAGCATGAGCTGTTTGGATTTATTCATGAATAAATGAAGGAAATTTTGTCCATACTTGTTCCTTATGCAAGTTACCGTTTGTGATTCTCTTGGGGTCACTGAAGATTTCACCAGTCTGTGCTTCAAGGGATCTCTCCCTGGTATGGAAGGGCATAGCTGTGCTTACAGAGATTTTTGCTTCTTGTGAGAGTTTCAGTTTCTGTTAATGTGAAATACTGACAGATGTTTGTGTTGCTGAAGCTTTTTGGGATTTTGTTTAAATTAAATTTTACAATGTGTTTGTATTTGGGGATTTAGAAGAGGAAGCCAAATTCAGCATAATGTCCAGTGCTGTGCCCTCGACTCTTAGTACTTTGTATTTCCCCTGCTGGCGGATGGGGATTCCTGGGATCCTTGCAGCAGTGCTCTGGGTGGAATGAGCTGCTCTGTGTTGCCAGGGTGATGGATGCACAGAACTGCTCCTGACTGGAGCTGGGGAGGCATGAGTTCCTGGAAATGAGAAATGCAGAAAACACAGGTACCTAAGGTAATGGGAAATCATGGCAGCCCCAGAGTGTGTTGAATGCTCTTCCTGCCCACATGGTGAAGGACACTCATTGCTGACTGAGGAGAGAAGCATGAGGGTGTTCATGCTTTCTTGGGGTTGTAATAAGGGCTCTGTTTTCAACTTCTTCAGAGTCCCTAAAAGTAGGCAAATACACTTGGCGTGGCCTGAACTGCTGGTTACTTTTGGCCCTGAAGTCACTGGAGTGGGAAGGGTAGTTTGACTGCAAGGTCATTCACAGAGCTTCCTCTGCCTGCTTTGCACTGAAATCCTTCTTTGCTTTCTGCTACCAGGTTTGTCTTATTTCACGTCCATCCTATTTTGAGAATTTTTTTTTCACCTTTCCCCATCTGTGAAACTGTCCACCTGAGACATTGTTTTTTGCCAGTTTTTACCTCTTAAGTGTGAGAAGTCATTAAATTTTCTGCCCTCCCCCCAGTCCTCTGAGACGTCAATAGACTGGACTCTTAATTTTATTACCTGAATAACCAGGCTGTTGTTACTCCAAGGAAAAGCATCATCTTGAATGTAGATTGGTGGATATCTCACAGAAATCAGTTTCTCAGCCAGGAACAAAATTTCCTGATGTGTGTCCGTGATCTCTTTGTCTGTGCTTTGTTTTAGCATGAGAGATAACAATATTCACTTCTTAATTTTGATTTTAATAGCAGCTTTTCCATTGGAATGCATTCAATAAGCAAATATAATTTTCAATCTTTGTATCAGAAGTCCAAAGTCTTAGTGTAAAACAGTGACTCTACACAGATTTCTAGTTGTATTCTTAGCACACTGACTGAGATAAAAGCACCTCAGTGTTTTTTAAATACATCTTAATTCAAAGTCCAGCACATTTGTTGTTTTGTTGCAGTCTGTCTGTGGGAATGGATGGGCTCTGCTGGAATGTCACATTTGTTTTACCAGGAAAAACTATAAAATGTAAATCTTTAATCAGGAATATTAATGCAGGCTCTGGTATTGCTGTAACCAGTGTCACCATGTCTGGGAAAAAATGCCTTGTCTTGAAAGAGGGGAAGGGACAGTGCTGAAGAAACAAGAGGCCCAATTTCAATTTGTGGTTTGTAAGTACTCTTTCTATGAGATACTTAAATTTTGGATTTAGGAGATGAGTAATCTTTGAGTATTACTGTGGCTGATACACTTTAAAACAAACAAAAAAACACTGCTACCACTCTATAGAAATCTGGATTTGTTGTTCAGAATTCCTTTGGACCTTTTCTGAAGCTGAAAAAAACCAAACCCCACAAAGAAAAAACCCCCAACCAACAAAAAAACCCCAACCAAACAAAAAACAAACAAACAAAAACCGCAACAAAACCACCCAGCCATCCAATCAGCACCCCCCACCAAGTGCTACAACCAAACCTTAATTTCCTTAGTATTCAGGCACAAAATTCCTATCTTTGGATGGGACGTATTTGTGCTTTAGGGATTTTTTGGTGTACTTTTCTCTACCTTTAAGAATCTTCCATGTTGATGGTGTTATGTGGCTCTTCAGATGATTCCACAGCAGCCTTTCTCTTCTGTCCGTCCAGTTGTTTTGCTGTGGATACAATTGCCAAATAAAGCTGCTTTTGGACTCCAAAAAAGTATTGTTTTCAATACTAACCAATAAATAATAACTAGGAAGAGGCACTTAAGCCTAATGCTTGTGCAGCACTTCCAGCCTGCCCTTCAGATTACAAACTCTGTATCTTAGCTTTGTGTCAGTGCAGCTTTTTGCATGGCAGCTGAGGACACACTGCTGCTGCTAGAATGAAGTTCATAGTTGTGTCCTTTGTTCAAGTTCTCATTAACCTGTCAGATTCTGGGAGTGAGATTTTTGTGTGGTGTGGACTTCAACTTCTCTAGCTGATTTTCCTAAAGATCTGGTGCAGATATTGATCAGTGGAATAAAGTTATTGAACAATTAGGAACACCATCAGCAGACTTCATGAAGAAACTGCAGCCTACAGTGAGGAATTATGTAGAAAACAGGCCAAAATATCCTGGTATTAAATTTGAAGAGCTCTTCCCAGACTGGATATTTCCATCAGAATCTGATCGTGACAAGTTAAAAAGTAAGGCGAGTTTTTTCTCTTTTTTTTTTTTTAATGAAGTTAATTTAAAATGTCTGCAGTACACTTAATTAAAAAACCTGGTATAAAATGTTTGTTGCAGTAGATGTCAACATTAGAAGCTGCATACTTTCTGTTTCATTTATGGCAGGGTCTGGAATCTTAGTAGTATCTACTTAATAGAGAATATTTCCCCATCCCCAGGATTCTTTTTAATTTTCTTAATTTTAATCCGTTGAATAATGTCTGTCACTTAAGATTCTCTGAAAGTAATATTTGTTATGGAGGTTATTGCTAATTATTCTTCTCTAATTGATGTGTCCACAAAGCTAATTTTGACTATACTTTAGATAATTACTGAGAAAATGAAAAAAAAACCAAACAATAACTTGCCTTATTACATTCTCTAGACCAGAAGTGAAATCTGTTACTGTGCATGTCCTCTGTTCCCAGTATTCATTTCCTGTGTCAGAAATTAAACTCTGCAGCTCTCTTAGATGTGTGTTCTTTTCACCTTTGTTTTCTAGCCAGCCAAGCTAGAGATTTATTGTCCAAAATGCTTGTAGTAGATCCAGACAAGAGGATTTCTGTGGATGAAGCCTTACGTCATCCTTATATTACTGTCTGGTATGATCCAGCTGAAGCAGAAGCTGTAAGTTTGCAATTAAAATAGATTTTTAAGATACCAGTTTAATAACCTTAAAAAAATATTTTTCATTTTAGTCAAGAGTACGCTTTGAACTCATCTATTGGTTCACAGAAGTCATACATAATGCCTTCAGATCTCAATGTTAGGGGCAGAACCACTTGAAGAACAGCAGCTGGTCAGGAGTTGATAGAATTTTGAGTGGTTGTTGGTAGTTCCTTTACAGAAAGAGATGGCTGTTTGGTGGCAATCCAGGGCTTTTTGAAACAGGGACTTGCACTAAGACCGCCATAAAGCCTTACAATGAGTTTAATTTAGGTGATGCTTTTAAACAGCCTTTCAATGGAAGACAGGACTTAAATTCTGAAGTTGTAAAATTAATGTATCATTGAGGTATAGGAAATAAACTTTCAACAGTGAAGGTAACTGCGCTGAAAAAGTTGTCATTTTTAGATATTTTAGGGATGATTGGCTGTGTTAACCTGATGTACTAGACACAATATAGTCTTTCCTTTTGTTTGTAGCCTCCACCTCAAATCTATGATGCACAATTGGAAGAAAGAGAACATGCAATTGAAGAATGGAAAGGTAAGAAGTGAGCATGTCAAATCACATTTATTGTAATATCCTGTGTTAGTAATGTGTGGCTTACGGTACACCTGTTGGATTCTGTGGAGTCCACTATTCCAAATAAGTAGCACTGCCTGTGGCAACAGGAAGAAAAATCAGTACTGGAAACATGTTCTGTGTGGTGTGAATACATATATAGGTGTGTATGTGCTCATATATACATGTAACATTTTTAAGTCTCTTCAACAAAGAGGTGTATTTTTTCCTTCCCTTTTTGCTATTCTTGTTTGTAATCTGTAGAGCTTTTTCCTTGATAGAGAATTCTCTGAAAAAGAAACATGCCTCTTCTCAGTGTGCACTGTTTAAGCCGTATCTCATATCAGCATTTATTAGTTCATTTATTCTTGGAGTCTTAAATAGCAGAAGAGTTCTTTGGTGGTCTTTTTTTCTCTCTTTGCTGATTTATTGACCAAATAGATTAAATTTTTGACTTAAAAGAATAAACAGCACTGTGGTATTGAAATCAATTCCACCTTATAGTTTTAGTCAAAAACATTAACTGGTGAGGCAGTTCAAATTTTAAGCATCTGCCATCACAAGACTGAGGGTTATAGACATCCTTGCTGACTACTTTGAAAACTGCTTGCTTTGTAAAACAGCTTTATGGATTTCAGATATTGATTCTGGCTTATATAGACATATATTGTCTTTAGGGCCTGCACAGGTAGGTACACTTCTAATTATCTTTGATTACTGCAAGGTGGAGAATTAAATGGATCACCTAAGTCTAATTGAATCCATTTGTAAACATTGTTACTCAGAATTAAAGAGGCCTTAATATATTTAAATATTGTTGCTCTTAGTTACATTAAGACTGTGGGTCCATACAAAGGCTCCTGTAATTTTTTACAGCTCTGATTTTTTTGTTGATGTTGTTCAAGGTGCCTGTATCCTGAGTTCTCCTTGATTAGTAAATGAGGGTTTTAATGCAATATTTTAAGTGTTTAACCCACTTCACAATCTCCAGACTTTCCTCAATACACCCATATAGATGTTTGTGTATGGCTTTGTTATCAAAGTATCCATTTTTTTACATAAAATCAGATTTTTAAATCCAAACCAGATTTTTTAATTGTTTTTACAGTTACTGCATTGTAGGTATACATAAAGTTTTGGGGTGGGATGTTTGTTATTTTTAAATAGACAGCTACTCCATTCATATAAGATGTTGATTTTGGTACAGTCCTACTGTCTCCCTGTGATGCCTGAGAGCATCTGTAGAATTCTCGCAATTGCTGTAGAGGGAAAATAAATATCTCTCCAGTTGTACTTCCAGACTGACCCTTGACCCCTTTTCTTGTACCTTGGTACACATATGAATTGTACACAAATCCTGTTGTGTTCTTACAGTGTTTTTTCTGTCACTTCTCTCTTTCCTCGCACCCTTTTCTCATCAGAATTAATATACAAAGAAGTTATGGATTGGGAAGAAAGGAGCAAGAATGGTGTGGTAAAAGATCAGCCTTCAGGTTAGTCATTGCTTCAGTAGTTCTTCTGTAATATCACACCCAGTGCTGCTCTGTGCCACTGGTGAATGAAGAAATCCTGCTTAATCATCCAGGTAGGCAAAATTTAGCTGTTTAGGACTCTTGAGACTGCTTTGCCTTTGGAGTTCAATGTGCTCTAGTTTTTGATTGTAATGAACTTGTAGGAAAACTTCAGTGTAGTTTTGTGTGTCCTGCTCCCTGAGCTGCCTTCTCCCCAAAGGGCTCAATCCTCAAATGAAATATGTCACCTGCTGCATAGGTAACTTTTATGCTGGTTCTGCAGGAACCCCTTTCATGCAGGACTAAACAGCATTAGGGCTCCTTTACAACATTTCACAGTGCAAAGAATTTATGCCCATGACTGAATTCTTGATGTTTTCTGCTGTTCTCATAGCTCAGTCATTAGAATATTGTACTGTCTCTAATAACTGTAACTATGAGATTTCTTGACACTCAGGTCACTGTTCACACTATACATTGTTAGTTTTTTCTTCTCTTCCCCCACAGAGAGGGAGAAAAATAAAAATCTCTTAAGGGTCACCTCAACTTTTGAGTGCCAGGGACCTCAGTGCTTCTTTTGCCATTGTTTATTGACCTCTTGATTTTTGAAGGATTTCTGTGGGGAAGGTGCTGCCCGGAGCCCAGCAGTGTGCTTATTTGTGTCTGCAATATTGTCTTGCCTCAGATTTTATTATGTTTGGTTTTCTTAGCACAGATGCAGCAGTGAATAGCAGCACCAGTCCTTCCCAGTCATCATCTATCAATGACATTTCATCCATGTCAACAGAGCAAACCTTGGCCTCAGACACAGACAGCAGCCTCGATGCCTTGACAGGACCCCTTGAAGGATGTCGATGATCAGCTGGGATTGCAGACTTGACTTTGAACAAAAGCTCTTGTTTCCATTGGGCCTGAATTGCTTGTAAGTTAATGGAACCAAGTAGAAAAACTCCATGTTCTGCATGTTCTGCTAAAGTAATGCCTGGTTTGTTTTTTTTTACTCAGTTGTTATGAAATTGCCTGCTTAATGTTGTAGAATGAAAGCGAATCGATGTCTAAAGAACAAAAAAGTTGACTTTAGACACTACTGTCGGCTTTTCTTTGTTTCAGCCTATTTCAGGTGAGCAGTTACCATAGGCTTTTAGCCAATAACTCCTCTTCAGTGGGTTCATCAATCAGTCCCCACTGGCAGGCTTCTGTGACACAGTGGTTGTTTACATTTTCGTACAGTATTGCTCATTAATAGGTTTTTGAATGTATTATCTCTCTGAAGTTTGTTTCAGTGTGACTGTGGCAGTTTGCTTTATTAACTGCGGTGTTGTATGCAAGTGTGAGATCACACATTGAATGCTCTCAGTACTATCTTTAAAGGGCACTTATTCTTCCACATAGCACTTTTTTTTTTATTGAGCCCTTTCTATCTTCACTTTCCAACAGCTCTGTCTTCTTGTTGAAGAGATAAATGTGAAATTTGAAGACTATAGCCTTTACTTTGTATTTCACCTCTGAGTATGTCTCATAACTTTTTCAGTTTTTTTAATGTGGATGGAAGATAGAGTGGCTTAAATAATCTGGAGGAAGGATGAGTGACTTTTCTGTAAAGCAGTGCCTGTTTAGAAGAGGAGAGTGTGCTAAAATGTTTTGTATTTTCTAGCTTGTGATACTTGTCCTTTAACAAACATAAACAGAGAAGGAAACGATATCGGTGATGCTCTTCATTCACTGAAAACTCTGATAAAAGGAGAGATGAATTGGAGAGACTTGCAGCCTGAAAAAGCTGTATAAATATTTTCCATTTTTTTAATGGGTCCACTCTATCAAGTAATGAAAAGAAATAAAAATACTGTAGTTTTGAGTCACTTGTAAATTAAGTATTTCTTTGAGAGAGCTCAGCTCTATTCTGCCCTTGGGTAAACCTCTCTCTTTGTACTGGGGAAGGAAATCATATTTAATACCTATTTTCTAAATACAGTGTCAGAGAAGAGGAGGAGGTTATTTGCTGTTTCAATTCAGACTTACCAATACAGTTTTCAGAACCAGATAATAGAAACATTGCCTGTTACTTTGCACAGTCTGTTGAATTAGTAAATGTGTTTGCAGTAGAGTAGGGCTTAAATTGCTTGATGCCACCCTTGTGAGTTGTGCCCCTTCACTTTGGAGGTCACAGGTGTGGCATTTTCCCAAAGGGTCTCGTGTGTGCATGTGTGTGACTAAACTGTAGAGCTGTAAGAGTAATAGAGATGTGCAGGATGAGGTAAAACACCACTTTCTTAAAGGCACTATATTTAGCTGTTGATCCAGATACTCTTGACTTGAATATATAAATAGAACGTTTCAAATACTCTGGCCCAGACAGCCACTGCATTACTGACATATTTCTCTTGTAAAAGAAAATTATCCATTGTTTCTGACCTTACAATTAGAAAAGCAGAACTTTCTCCTTATGCAAAAATTGCTTTTACATTCAAATTCTACTCCTTTTTAATAGCTTAATTTCTGTAGCAAAAAGATTAAGGTCCCAGCAGGTTAAAAGAAATAGAAATTAACAAAGTAGTTAATCTTAACTTCAGAATAGTCATTTGGATTCTCTAATGTTTTGAATTCTATTGAATTGAATTGCAGGACATTGGGGCTTGGTTTTTTTTCTTGTTTGGTTTTAAACCTATGGATAACTTAATTTTATCTTTGGATACTTGACAGTATGTGTGAAATATTTTCAGTGCCTTTTTGTCACTGGAAAAACATTTAAAAATACTTATTTACCATGTGGCAGAAGAGTACAAGTTGTGTTCTTTTGCACGTATTTTTAGTCATTGTTATTTGTGTAAGATAAAATTACTGAAGACACCTGTTCACAGTGAACATGAGTGATTTGCTGTGGAAGTCACCAACTGGATTTGATTTTTCAGGACCTATACATTTTTCTGCTGAAGTTACACTGTGCTGAATTCATTTTAAGTTACAGCTTTAGAAGACTTAACAAAGATTTATTTCTTTTTCCCCATGTGGGATATTCACAGAGTTGAATTTTTCCTTTTGGACTTGGGCTGCTCAGAGCAACAGAGTGTTGGACCAGATGACCCCCAGGTCTCTTCCAACCTAAGTTATTCTGTGATTCAAATTATCTTTTAATGTTTTTAACACAACTGTCCTGTCTCCATGATTTGAACTGGTATCTGACCTTCTCCTAGGACACACTGTTAGCTTGAAACAAAACAACCCAAACAACACCGAGATGAACTGAATTTATTGGGAAATCTTGTAGGAAAAGCTGTCTCATACCTAGTTTTTTTAATGCCTTCTTGCTATGACATACATTGAAGCTTTAGAATTTTACAGAATGCCTTCAGAGCACACATGAAGTGTGTGTGAACATCGTGGGGTTTGAGCCCTGTTTAACCCAGAACCAAAGTGCAAATGCCCATTGATGTCCAGAGGACACGAGTGCAGGTGGCAGTGCCACAGAGCCACGCAGGGCAGGCGCAGGCTGCAGTTGCCAGGCTGTTCCTGGGTGCATGTGTGGGCTCTGCATGCAGCTCCTGGGCAATCCCTGTGCTCCTGACTGCACAGGAAGGTCAGTGCCACACTTGGGAAATGGTCATCAGTGCCAGGAGAATCCTCACTGATGGAAAGCAGAATGCAATGTAACTTGGCAGGGAGTTAAAAATGTCAAGAGTTTGGTGTGCAATATAATCCCTTGTATTCCTAGTACTAAAGTCATGTATGTAAAGTGATGCAATTGACCATTTTTTTGCACTTATAAATATTTATATGTATTTAAAGATTAAGAATATGTGTGTGTATACATATATATGAAGAAAAGTGCTCAGTTTTGTAAACATGAATGTTACTTTCCTTTGAGAGATTTTGTATAGTGTTAACACTACAACAGGATACAGTTTATGAGATATGACTAAAATAAGTGGTGGTCAACATAAACGCAATCTGTAATCTTAACTGCTCACCTGAAAAAGAGAGGGATCTATGGCTATCAATCAGACTTTTTAACAGAAACATGTTAAAGATATGAACACTGAGTAGCTGAATGGCATTGCAGAAATGGAGTATGTTTTAAACAGTTCATTTCATCTGTGCTCATATCATTTTTCCTCAGAAAAGAACCTTAGAAAGGGAAGTTTGGTGTGTTACAATCCGGGTAAGCAGCCTGCAAGTGCTTTGAGGAAATACTGTGATATGACAAGTGTAGGTCTTTATTGAAAAAGACAAGAAATTAATGTCAAAATTAAGGCTTTGTCTGCATGGATCCTACAAAGTACACTAGTCCCAGGGCTGGAAAGTACTGTTTGCAAACAGCCTTTGAAGTTTTGTAATGTTTCCAGTAAGGCTTTGCATTTTCATGTCAAAATAATTGAAAACTCAACCTTAGCTAGAAGTTAACTGGATGGTTGGGGAGTTTCCCAAACTGTTAGGAACCAGAAGGCTCTTGACTTTTTTTACACCATAAGAGAGCTTACATGTTTATTCAAAATTAATTAAAAGGAGAAAAATTATTCCATATGTTTAATTTTTCTTTCTTAAAGGAAGGACCTTAAATGCTAAGTCGGTATCCTTAAAATCACAATTTTATGAATGAAGTAGGATTTAAACATTTAATTACAGCTGAATTAGGGAGTCTCCAAGAGCTGAGTGGGTGACCCTTCTGTTGTCAGAAGGGCCCCCCTCCAGCTGGGTGTGGGGAGGTCAGAGGTTGAAGTGCAGACAAATCTTTCTGATCATGATGCTGTTGGGGGGTGTGGGTTCAGTCTTGCAGCAAGACAGGGGGGTGTAAATGCTGACCAGCCTTTGTCTGTTCTACATATGTCGTGTGGATTCTATCAGGGCTTGATGCTAAACCTAGTGATGCCAGATACTGGGAACCAAATTCTTTCCTGGGATATGCATTGTGCAAGTCCTGCTCAACACTGGCTTTGATCCAGAGGCACCTGCACCCAGATGCAGAATTTGGACTTGAGTTTCTATGGGTGATTTCTTTGCTTTTCCAGAGTGTCTTTGTTTTTTTGTGTGTTTGTTTTTTTTTTTTACTATTTTTTAAACTTGTTGAAATATGAGAGAAAAAGTGTTTTCTGTCTCATTATTTTACATTTTTTAGGTTGTCTATTACATGAGTGGTAGTGATGTTCTCCAAACTTATTACACAGTTCATCAAAGGAGTTTTGTTTTTTGCCTGCTCTGCATGCTCAAAATGTCTGGAGCTAAACTAATGTTTTAAGAAAACCATCTTTTCTCATATCAGTTTTGGAGGAGAGTGGAGAGAGAACCATTGTTTCTGTTTGTGTTCTATAAAATGACTATTTTTGTAGCTAAAATTTCAGTTGTTGGATTTCAATCCCACAGTGTTGCTTTGTGGATATAAATTTACCTGGGTCCGCTATTTCAAACAGTATATGTATAACAAGTCCAGTATCACATTAAACTAATAAAATGCACTCTTCTGCAATTTCTTATTGAAAACATGGCAAGTCATTTTGGTCCAAGAATTCAAAACACAACAGAGAAAATACATTTAACTGTTTAAGTTTATTCCTTGATGCTGCTGATAGTATTTTTTGAAAAGGTGCTTGCAGTTTTGCACAAAACGAATCAACTTTATTAATTGCTGGGTTTGAAGCACTTTAGGATTATTCTAAATACAACCAGGATATGGTGTAAAAAGGAATGACATAACATGTTTAATGTGTTCAGAGTTTGGTTGCAGTCTTTGCTGTTCTGGTAGGTTTGATCAGCATGTTTCTTTAAACCTGTTTTCAGAGTTGAAATCAAACATTTTTTATGGGCTGAAATTTGTTACATGGAGGTCATTTGAGAAATAATCACAAGAAATCATTTGAGAAATGTCCTGTAACTGGGTGACTTGATTAGCAGTGTGACTACCTGACCATCTGTTAAATAAAGACACAGCAATATCTGTTCCTATCCCAAGGTCAGCCAGCTGGGAGCACTAGGATTCCTTTTTTAAACAGAACCCCCTTTTTCTTTACTTTTGGCTCTGCATCATGCAGTAGTTGTCTCTGCTGTGGTCAGGCCAGGACTCCAGCTTTGTGGCCCTCCCCTGCAGCAGATGCTCTGTAAGCACCACAGGAAGACCCTGTCCCTGCTCTGAAATACTCGACCAAGGCCCTGGTATTTTCTGGGGTGTCCTTAAAACAAGCACCTGAGTGTTTCCCAGGCTGAGTCTGGGGCTCAGCTCCCAGAGCTCCTTGGGGGAAGAAAAGCAGAGGAGAAGGGAATCAGGCACCAAGAGCATTTGGTGTTGGTCACTGCTCACAGAGCTCCTCAATACCCCTGAGCATTTGCTGTTGTCTTGTCTTCTAATGGGGAAGAACTTTTTTGAAACTCAAGTGTGTCACAAGCTTTTCTGTGAATTCAGATGCTTAAATTGGTGCTAATTTTTTAAAAGAAAATGTAACAGATGGTTAGCAGTGTATTTGTCTGTTTTTGATACCTATATTTTCTTAACTAGTGGCAAGCCAAACTTTATAAAATGACTAATGTGCATTTTCAGCTTCATCAGATTCCCAGATTTTCCTAAAGTCCAATGTTTAATCTTGTATGGTAGCTACTGCTTCTTTGGAGCTGTTGCTTTCAGGTGTTTTATACACTAATAAAATGAACACAATTAGAACAGACAGCAATACCAAACCATCCCTTTCTTTAAATCACAAGATGTGGTTCCCCAGGTGGTTTTAGCAGTTTAGTGTGGTCAAGATGCCTAATTAAGAGCAAACCAGAGATACCTGTGTGCAGTTAACTCAGTGCAGGGAAGCCTTACCTGGTTGTTAAGATAATTTATAAAGATTTGTATAATCTTCATCTATTTTCAAGAGGGAATAGCAAGTAGAAGTCATTAACTGTTTTTGTACAAATTAGAATGTTAATTCTAGAGAATATATTCTTTAGTGTACACCAGAACATGTGCTATTAAAGTGTATAACAGGCTCACTGAGTGTTTTATTACGAAATTCAATTTTATCCACTAAGTCAAAATAAAAACCCCTCCAAAATGTAGTACTTTGAGAATTTCTTTTGAAATGCCTTCAAGTTTAACCCCCCTCAGAATCCTTTGTTGCTTTGGTCCTATTTTCCACCTCGTGTTTACCAAACGTCACCAAAAGTAGCATCAAGCCCTATTCCTTGTTACAGTGTTCTGATTTTATGGCCTTAATATTCATTACAGTCTGGTATATAATTTCAGAAATAAAAATGTGCTTTGAAGTCTAATTATATAGATACACGTGGCCTCTTCTGCCTATGAAATTAGGCTTTGATTGTCATATCTCATTCTCAATGCTTGTGCAATAGGAACATGTTCCTCTCAATGCAGTGGCTCTTCTGGCTGATGCTGGACTTTGGGGGTTTTTTTTAGGATGACTAGAAAGTTTTTAGGCATTTTTTTTTAATGGACAGCAGTCATGCTTCCTTGGTTTTTTGGACTGATACTCTTTAGGACACTAGAATTTCATAAGGAAAACTGTCAATATCTGGTTCTGTAGTTCTAGTTAAAGCCTTGTTCTGCAGCTTCTTTTGGGTTTTATTTCTTTCCAAAAATCTTATCATAAAACAGTACTAAAGCCACTGTAAAATTACAAATAAATATGTATACCTAAAAGATTTGAGCAGTCTGTCTTATTTACTGTAGCAATGTTTTCTTATTCTTGATTCTTCCTGTGTTGTAGAATGTTTTCTGTAAACAGAATGATACATGTTGGATGTATAGATCAGTTCTTTCAAAACATGAAGTTTCAGTTACCACTTTAGCTTCCAGCTAACCAAAAAAATAAGTGTTGGAGTAGCTTTTTCCTGATGAACTTGGAACATTTGGACACATGAACAACATTGGGTTTTACTGCCAAGTGTGCTTTGGAACTGGGTGGGTTTTGTTGTTGTTGTTTAAATGGCAGAAGCTTGAACAAAAAAATAGTTCCATTATACTTATTTTGAGGACAGCATAAGTATTTTTGCAAAGACAGTGTTGAGGTTTCCAGGCACCTCACAGACCTCTGTGCTAACTCCAGGGGCGTGGAGGTAAAACTGAAGTGCAGCTTGGAGCTAATGGCTTTTTATGGAGCGTTTCTGGTATTAAAGGAAGGATTAACAGCTGCCTTGCTAGGCCCAGGAGCAGAGCTCTCAGCCAGCCTTTGGTGTTGGGAAAGCTCTCCCTGGGACAGTCTGAAATCAGTTTTACAGCAACATTCCTCTTTCTTGTGTGGAGAACTTGGACTTTTTGCCTCTTTTCTACCAGGCTTTGCAACACAACTGTGTCTGGAGAAAGCAGGGATGTCCAGCAGGTCCCAAAGCATCCCTGTATTCAAAGACAGGATGTTTTTCAGGTGCTTCTTCAGCTACAGAAGATCTAATCCATTAAATACAGAACAACAACAAGAGAATGAAGAAGGATGATGATGTGTGAGCAGGGAAGTGCTTTACAAAGCATTACCCAAAAACATTCCTTGCTTATGCCATACCCCTTCCTTATAACCCATGCAAGTTCTTGAAGCTGGCCAATCAGTTTTAAAAAAGTAAGGAGGGAGTGATGTAATTAAACAAGATGCACATACATTTTGAGGAAAGTGGAACTTAAGATGATGGTTTTTTTTTTCATAGCAATGAGGTCTCAAAAACAGGAAAAGGTGGAAAAAACCACTAATAATGCAATTGCATGATATTCTAATGGCAAACTTTCTCTTGTGTGCTTGCTTGGTGAGAAGGTGAGGTGGCAAACAGGCTGCTGTTGGCCATGCACTTGCAGGAGTGCATGGAGGGGGTTGGCCTGGGGGGCACTGGGAATGAAGAGGCTGCACCACTGCCCAGGGCTTGGAGTAGGGCAGGGCTGTCACACCCTGTGAGCCTCGTGGGCTGAGACTCTGCTTTCCTGATTCATTCATATTTGATCTTAAAACAAGCTGCTTGCTCTTCTCTGGGGAAGAACAACATCTGTGTGGTTTCTGCTTACACACCACCAGCTGCTGTAGTGAGACACTGAGCTCTCAGGTAGGTGGCCACTCTTACATTTCATTTTGCTGGAAGAGCAAATAATGAACCACATGTTTTTCTCATACAGAGGATAACTTCGGATTGGTACAGGTTCAAGTAACAGATACTGTTTGTTCACATGAAGCTTCTTCAGTGACTTAAAAGAACAGTGGTTATTTTGTTGATATTTAACTGTTTAAGTGTCATTAATGCTGTATCAACATAATTAACACATTTCTTATGTGGGGAGAGGTGGCTCAGGAGGGAGAGACCCTACCAGTGACAGTCTTAATACTAATATGTTCTTATGGCACTGCTGTAGGGAGCAAATTATAATCCAGAGGAGCAAAAGGCTCTGTAAGAGATCTCCCTCTCCATGGAGGAATATCCCTGCAGTGAGAGGACCAGGAGTTCTGGATCCCAGGCAGAGAGTGCTGGTGGGAGCTGTGGGGAGGTGCAGTGTGTGTCTCGTTGTTTCTCTGTGTTTGTCTCTATGTGAAACAGCTGATCTGGGGTGCAGGTGAGAGCTCAGCACTCTTCTAAAGCCCATATAATGCTAGTGGCACCTCTGGGGTGGCTGGTAAAACACCCCAGCAAGTGTGACATCCCTGTTTTAAAGCCACTTAGGCATTTAAGGGTGTCAGTCAGGGCAACCCAAAAAGTACCAGAGTGCTTCCCCAACACACTGCACAGGCTGCTTGGGAGGGTTACTGCAGAGTACCTGAAAGGTTTCTCCAGTGGTGAGGGAAAGCATCCCTGGCATTAGCAAGGTGTTCCAGAGCTCCTGGAGTTCAGGGATCCCATCACTGTGTAATCGACAGCCCAGAGTTTCCTCTTGGGTTCCTAATTTCACCTCTGAAGTTGGGGTGAGGCCTTTCTCCCACAGCTCCATTTTGGACTGACACCCTCCTGTTTATTTCCACCTGTTCATTTCCCCAAAGGTTTCCAAGAACTCTTCCATTTCCTTTTGCAGCCTTTCGTTTCTTCTCTCTGCATCTTCCTTTGCCCTCTCCGCGTTTCTCCTCCTCCCCTCCAACACCCTGTGCCACTGACGCTGCTGGGCCAGCCTCCAGTGCAGCCCCTGAACCTCCCCCTGCAGGGTTCTGTTCTGCTGCTCCAGCCTGTTGGAAACACAGGCATTGTAAGATACGAGATTATTGTCCCCCTTTCTTAGAAAAGCTCCAGTCTTTTTTTAAGGTTAGCCCTTCCAAACATATGTTCCCATAAATCGGCGCCCCCGATGCTTCTCCAGTCTCTGGTATTACATATTAGAACGTGCCATTTTTAGTTACCCTATTGTACAGTAAATATAAATAACCATATGGCCAAAGGAGTCAGTTTTGGTTGGTTTTTTTAGGGTTTTGTTTCTGTAGTGGGATACTACAGTAGTCTAACAGTGAATTGCAATGCAATGTGTTTTAGGAGACACTGAGCATTCTGCTTATATTGCAGTTCCCTTAAACTGCAAGGGAAAACAAGCAGAATACAGCAAAGATACTTAAAAAAAATCCTAGGAACAGTTCCATTACTGAAGAAATTGAGTACTTTAAGAAATTGAGGATTAAATGGATTTTTTTCTTCACATAAGGCAAATTACCCACTTGGCATCTGTTGAAATGCTGCATGTTGAGGTATTTTCTGGCTTATGTCAATTCACAACATACTTGTAACTTAAAGCTAATTAACAATATTATATTTAAAACATTCATTGCTTTTAACAACACAATAGCAATGCAGCACTATTTGGAAAGTGGAGCCTGGAAATCTTGCTGCCTTTTGGCTCTGATAACAAGCTATGGCTCAATCTCTATTCAGTTTCTAATCTTAGAAATTGGGAAAATGCTTATGAACACTTTCCTCAGAGTTGTTAAAATTCATGGCTTGCAATTTGTAAAGAATAATGACTTGCTGCTAATGCTGCTGAGCAGCCTGCACATTATTCCCTGGAGAAATGCTTGATACTGGCTTAAGGCAAAAAGAGAAGATACACAATAGACCAGAGGCTTTTCAAGAGCTCTGTGCAGCCCTGCAAAAAATCTTAGAGATGCTCTGGACTTCCTCAAGTGCCTCCCATGAAAAGAATTCGGGTAACTCTGAAGAACTGCCTGCCTAATCCCCTACCGCTGGATCCTCATGCCATTCCCAGCGGTGTGTGGGGCACTGCCCTTGCAGTGGTGGCATGCAGGAGGAAGATGTGCCTTCCCTGAAGCCTCAAAGCTTTTAAAATCCTTTACCTTGCAATTTTGGCTTCGTACTCAGCCTTCTGTCTGGCCATGAGCATCCTCAGGTGTGCCAGGTGGTGCTGTGGGCAGGTTGGGTGTGCTGGTGAGTCCCCTGAGGAAGCACAGCTGTCACTGCCATCCCTCGGGAAGTGTCCTGTGTCCTCCTCCTGAGCCCACAAAACAGGACTTCCAGCAGAATTGGTTTCTTGGGAGTCTTCTGGGTGGGCAGGTCTTGTCAAGTGTCTTGAAGGAGCGTTGTCCTCCAGCATGGCTCAGCACAGGAGCCTGTGGAGCTGCCCAGCCTGCCCCACCCGACCCCTCCAGCACAGGCACCCGCTCGGTGCCTCTTCCACTCTAGGGGAGACCTTTGTGTGTCTCTCTTGCTCTGCTTTGCCACAGCTTCTGAGAGATTTCTCCCTCCCCACAGCTGTTCAGAGCTTTCCAAATACTTGGGAGTGGTCCATTTTGCTGGAGCTGGGGTCTTATTTCAAGCCCCAGCTTTGCTTTTTGTGCGCAGCAGGCTGAGGGCTTGAGCTGCTGTGCCCATCTGCTGCCCGCTCCCTTTGTCACCATGGCTGGTTATTCTCACCCCCGGGAGCTACTACTGCTTTCCTACCCCTCCTGCTCTGTTTGCCTGACATCCTCAGGGGGCCCCTTTGGGAGCTGCCCACCCTTTACTGGTTTCATTCCTGAGCTGAGAGGCGAACTCTGCAGGCCCATCATTGCCCTGGGCTTGTTCAGGGTCCGCTTTGCTGAAAGGACAAGGCTCCTCACACTCCACGGGCACGAGGAGAGAGAGACACGTGCAATGTGTATTTGGATTGTTGTGTTGGTTTAGAGTTAAACCAGCAGAAGAAATGAATCCAACTCGGAATGGGATTGCAAGTCAGAATAACAGTTTAATAAAAGATCACAAAATACACTGAGACAGAAGGAAAATTTGTTTGTGCCACAAAAACACCAGACGTACAGCCCAGCACAGTGGGGCATGAGCAGAATGGAGGTCACCAACCCCTGTGCTGAGCACCACGTGCACCCCCCACCCCGAGTCTAAAGTAAAAAGAAAACAAGAAACGTGACAATGATGGTTGCAGTCTGGTGGCAGTCTCAGTCTAGTCGAGGCTCTGCTCCTCCTCTGGGTCTGAGAGAGCCCCCAGTCCCAAAACCCCAAGCTTATATCCACTTGGGCTCAGATGGGAATGCCCAGTCCCTCCCACAGGGTGGAGACTTTCACAATGGGTGATTTACTCTGTGAGGTCAATCCTGGCATATTTTTGGTGTCCCTGATGGCCCATGATCAGACATGACCCCTCAGGTGGGTGTGAAGGCAGGAAAACTTCCTTATCTCACGGAAGTTCCTGAACACCCAGCTTGTGCCCTGAGGGGTGGGGTGTGCCCTGGGCAGCTGCTGCCAATGGGCCATGGGGAGCAGTTTGTGGGAAAAATGACATAGAGGGTTTAGAATCCACCCCCACCCGGTGACAAACTGATCCTGGCTACTAAAACCAGGACAGCTGGTCGGGCATGAGAAAAGTTGCACAGCTGGAAAACGCCTCGTCTGTGCTGCTCATCCCTGGAGCATCCTCTGTGTTGGAGCGAGTCGTGGTGGTGCAGCGAGGGAGCCCCGCTCCTCCGCTCACAGCGCTCCAAGGACAAGAAGCTGGAGGTTAAGGCAAAACAGGCCACATCAGCAATATTCCAATTCCTCCTGGAAAGACTTTGATGAGACCAGATACGGTGTTTATTTTAGCTGCCTGCTCTCACAAGAGAATCGAGCACAGCACAAAAATAACCCGATTGCGACTGAGGGAAGAGCAGCCCTCGTGGTTTAAATGCACAGCTCAAAAATAGTGGAGATGGTTTAAAATCCTGTGGGATGTTGTTCCCTCTCCCCGACCCCCACCTCTTCACTCTCATGATACAGGAAGTGAGAATGAGCTGATTTAAGTGCTGCTCTGTTTCTGTGAGTGTTTTAAAGACCTTGCTGTGAAAACCTGCTCAGGTTTTCCTCTCCCCACCCAGACAAAGCTGGGATGTGTTCCTCACAGGAATTGGGTCTGGGAGGTTATTGGGGCATTTCTCCACCTTAATGTGTGCTCCTCTCAGTCAGAAGAGTCCTTAGAAATGAGCAGGCATGTTAATGTTTCAGGGACCTGAAGAAGCCCTGTGGTGAGTAGAATGTGAAAAAAAAAGTAAGTGAAGCTTTAGCTGTCTGAGGGAGGAGATGCTGTACTGGAGGAAGGTGGAGAGAAACACACTGATTTTGCAGAGGTAAAATAATAAACTGATTTAAATTCCACCACCAACCCCAACTCTCCACCCAATGCTGCAGTTGCTGCAAGCTAAACTTTTCCTCCAGAAGAAGATACTCCTGAAGTATCAATGCCAGTGCTTTACAGGAGTCCTGTGACTATTAATAAGCTGACAGATGCCTGTAGTTTCCAATGAATCAGATTCGGTTTCATTGATTCATCTATTTTCTCCCCACCCCAAAGGAGAGCACGGCTGTGCTGACCAGCAGCTGCTCTTGCACAAACCCGATTTCCACAGGCACAGCCTGGAGAGGGAGCAATCCCAGCTCTGCTGCCATTGTGTGTCATCCCTCCTAAGCCAGGGTGGAGGAGCAGGAGGGGACCCTCTCAGAGAGGGGATGAGCTGGGAGGGGCCTGGTCCCCTTTGCAGTGACTGTTCTAACAACACGGTGTGAGTGGAAATTCAGGAAGTCAATGGGATACAGGAAACTGGGAGAGCTGTGCTTAAGGCATCTCACTCCTGCTCATGGTGCCCAAGCCCACGTGTTGCAGGAACTGGTTCAAATGGTTCATGTGAGGACACCCTTTGGAGGCAGCAGGTTTTCAGCACATGGGAAAAAGGAGCCCTTAGCCCTGTGCCTTTTCTCCAGGGTGGCTGCCAAGCTCCAGGGTAGGAACTTGAAGCCCATCAGAGCACATCAACGGGGTATCACAGCTGGAATCTCATCCTCTCTGGGCTTCCTCTCCTATTTGTAGTCTCAGTGAGGCACAGCACCATGTAATGGTGATTTCCTCCCCCACACTCCTCTGGATTTACATTTATTCATATGCCATGTTCTCCTTTCACCTTCCCCATGGCTTCTCTGGGAAGATTGCTTGTATTCGTTTCCTGACAATGTAAAGGTCAGCGATGAAAAGAGCTGTGTGGTTTTTTTACCCTGAGGCAGAGGAAGAGCTTTGTTCCAGACTCTCAGCTTGCAGAGAGCTTGGATGTTTTGAAAAATTGTTTCTTATTTTGGACTGACTTGGGATGGAGCTTGTGATTCTCAGTGATGACCTCTCCCTGGAGCACAGAGATGCTGCCATGTGCGGTTAAAATTTAACATGCTTGAAATAGTTCCTCCAGGCGAGCTGTGGGACTGGGCCTCCCTCAGCTCTGGTCCTGTGCCAGCTGCCTGTTCCCCTGGATTGCCTCTGAGCTCTAGAAAAGAGACCAGAGGACCTTCACTGTGCCTTTAGTGGGGTATTGTTTGCTCTGCAGACAGATGGGATGTGACTGTTCCAAGGGGGATGTCGATTGGCTCTGGGAATGTGCGTGTTTGAGGTCACTGTCCAACTAAAATCCCACAGCTTCCTTCCCACAAAAACTGAGTTATAGAGTCATAGAATGGTTGGGATTGGAAGGGACAGTGAAGATCCCCTTGTTCCAACCCTTGTCACAGGCAGGGACTCCTTCCACTAGCCCAGGTTGCTCCAAGCCCTGCCCAGCCTTGAACATTTCCAGGGATGGGGCTGCCACAGCTTCTCTGGGCAACCTGTGCCAGGGCCTCCTCACCACCTTCACAGGGAAGAATTTCTTCCTAATATCTCCTGCTCTCTGTCAAATTGAAGCCATTCCCCCTTGTCCTTCACTACACACCCTTGCCCGAGTCCCTCTCCACTGCACAGCTGCTCTGCTGTTGTGAACTGTGTTAATCAGCACTTCCTCATCTTCAGACCGAGACCAGTGAAGAGCTCAGCTGCCAGCAGAGGAGAAACCAGAGTGACCTGCACAGAGCTTACAGGGCACCTCCCCATCTCCCTGTGCCAGCCCCAGCTCCCCCAGTGTGTGTGGTGTGTGCAGGCAGCCCAGTGCTGCTCCACATGCACTGCCAGGGGTGCCTGGAATGGTTGGACCTGGCAGAACCTGCAGACCAGCACTGTGCCACCTGAGCCACCCTGCTCTCGATGCCACCACCCTGGGGCAGCTGGGCTGGAGAACATGCCCTGCTGTGGGGAAACACTGCTGGGAGCTGCTGCCCTCCTCAGCAGGATGCAGCCAGAGCTGTGTGTGCAGTGCCAGGTTGGATGGGGCTGAAGTTTAATGCCTTCAGAGGTTCTTTGGGGAAATATTTGAACTCTTTGGTAATGCTGACACATTTGCCCTGAAGCATCTCTGCTAAACTTGATGTTACTTTGGAGCTATGTCAGGCCCTTAACATTTGTAGATGTTTGTTTGCACATGTCTGTTCAGACTGAACTTCTGTGCTTCAATGAGAATAAAACACTTCTCATGGACTGACTCTTTACAGAATGGTTTGCCTCAAGCTGTGTTTGGAAACTAGAACCTGTAAAAATGCATGAACTAAGTTCTGTGTTAAGTGAAACTACCTGTAGTCAACATGTTTAGCATCTCAAATTAACTTTAATTCGTTTGCCATTAATGAATTGAACGTTTTGTTCCTGCTGGATTTTTTTTTATCAGTCTGGACTTCCAGATATTGGAATGGTGAATTCCACAGTCTCATCTCTTGTTTTCCTCTTGCAGTTGAATTAAAAATAATATCGGTTTCCTGTTCCTTTTGTTTTTTTCTTTTTTTTTTTTTCCCAAATCCCACTTGGGGCTTTTAATTCTGAATGAACCATTTACTGTGCTAAACATGGTGAATAAAGGGAAATATAGAAAATGTTCTCTGTGCACCTGCAGAAAGAGGCCCAGGATGGATCAGCTTTGGCTGGGACAGACTCTGGATCCAGGTGCTTTTCAACATCCTGAGTCTGAGCTCTGTTAAACTTTTCATATCAGTCCTATGTAGTTTGTTCACACTCCTTTTTTGTAAAAACAAATAGAAACAAAATAATTGATCTTGAAAGCTGATTTTATTTTTAATCTTAGTTTGCCTTTTTGCAATTTATATTCTTACACAGAAACACTGCTGCATTCCAGTAGAGGAGGAAAAGGTGGGTATGGCTGAGTTCCATCCGGACCTGAGCTCTTCAAGCTTTGGAACTTGCCAGGAGTATTGGATACTGCCTGTCAGCATAACTTAACTCTCCTGTACATAAATACAAGAGATCTGCAGCCAGACAGCATCACAAAAACAGGGGCACTTGCCTTTGGGCAGCTGGAAGCTGCCTGAAAAACTGAGTTGGAGTCTCCTTCCTTTGACCCCATCAAAGAGCCATGAGCCTTTTTTAGCTTCTCTTGCTGTCTGAGGCTGGAGCTGAAGGTGGCAGGTTCTTTCCCTGCAGGGCTGGGGCTGGCTGGGGGCTCTGGAGTGAAGGGATGGGTGGGAAGGGGAAAATGCCCTTTTCTCTCTGCTCCCCAGCTGTACTCAGCTGCTCACCCACTAGATGTCACAGCTGGGGCTGCTCCGGAGCCGCAGGAGCCCAAAAGCCTGGAGAGCAAAAACCCCACCACTTTTTTCAAGCTCTCTGGCATTTTGTGACCAACCTCTTACGAAAACGAGCCATAAAATAATTTACATCACTTAAAAAAAAAAAAAAATGGGTAGAAAGACCGGTGAGGAGGGAATATTTAGAAAACACGGGCTCCTGACAGGAGAGGGCACTGCGTCCTTTGCTATATCCACGGGCTGCGCGGTTGGGATGAGCGCGTTTCAGGTGCGAGGCTGCGCATCCCACTGGAAAGCGCCGAGGGCAGAGCTCTGGGGGCCCGGAGCTGCCCCCTGCTCCTCTCCCCGGACCCCGCTGGGTTGAATTAAACCTGCTGTGTTCCCGAGATTGGGTCCCTGCGCTGGTGGAATGGGCGGGGGGAAAGGCAAAGCCACCCTGGGGATGGGGGACCCGCGGCTTGAGCGTGGGCAGCGCCTGCATCGCGCTGCGACGGAAGCATCCTCCCCAAATGTGTGCAAATACCTTCAGTCGGAGCTGATTTTCTCCCTCTCTAATTGCATTTTGTGTCTTAACCATGCTTTACTTTGCTTTAATGCAGGGTTTCCATCTGGGGGAAATGGTGTTTCACTGGAAATGTGTGTTCAAATTAACTCTCTCATCCTTTGGTTTTTTAATGTGCACTAACACCTGTTGTGTTATAATGGGGGAAACTGCCTGGAAGGAGCTCTCCCAAACTGCCTCATGGGCTCAGTTTTACATGGAGGCAGTTTTGATGCAATTCCCTGCTTTGGTTTTATTTTAGTTCTGCAGATCTGCGAGGAAAAATGCCAAGTGCTGGGTTTGTTCAGCACTAAAGGCAAGCTCAAGGCTTTCTTGTGCTTTCAAAATGACCCTCAAGCCCTCACAGGGAACAGCCTGTTTCGTTGAGCATCTGTATTTCTGCTTAACATTAATGGGAGCTGCTGGTTTCCGTGCTGTCGTTTAGTTTTAAGGATTTTATTTTCCTTTCAGGTTCTTCCCAAGGCAGGTTTCCACGTGGGACTTCTGTCTTTGCATAGGGACAAGGCTTAGACTTTAAAACAGCGAAAACGTTGAGAGCTCCTGCGATCCCTCCGGAAATGATCACTTGAGCAAATGCCTGCTGCTCGCCTCGAAGCGAGCTGTCGTGTTTGGCTGCCTTTTGGATGGTGTCTGTAAACACAGCAGCTGTCTGCATGCAAACGGGACTTTCCAGCAGTGCATAATATGAAAAGAATCTTATTACTAGTTAAAAAAAAAAAAAAAAAAAAAAAAAAAGAAAGTCAAGAAAGGCTCAAAGAGCTCAGATGCTGCCAGCTTCCTATCAGCTCCAACAGCAGTCTAGACATCTCAGAGAATCATCAGGCTAATGTGACCATTTACAGCTCTGCATTCCCTAAGGACAGCTGGGAAAAGCTAGCTTTCCTCCAGGGATCCGCACAGCTCCCAAGGGCTCCTGCTCTCCTCTGCCCCACTTCTTACCCTTCGCTTTCTCTGCGTTTGGGTGGCAGGGCTCACCTCTTCAACGAATCACAGCAAGTGATGGTGACATTCTTTCGGGGTCATTAACCTCATCGACACCTCTGATCAGAAATCTCCGGGTGTTCTGTGACCCCTCCTGGGGCAGGGAAATGGTGCCTCATTTTGGCTGAGCACCCAGGGCTGTGGCAGGGCAGGAGCCACGAGAAGGGCTGAGGCTGGAGGGGTTGGACAGGCTGTGCCAGCTCTACTCTCCCATGCTCTAGGTCTTTCCTCAGAGTGCTGAAGGTGGAACTAAGCCAAGGTCTGACCCCACTCCCAGCAGTTCCCCCAGCCACAAGCTGCTCTCCCATCTGCTCCAGTAGCTGCTCTCCTGGGGTACCCTCTGATGGGGCAGCTCATTCTGCAGAGACCGTTCCTGGCCGAGTGTCCCCATCACCTGCTGGGTCAGGCTGCTCTTCAGGGCAAGAATAAACCATCTCCCAGCAGCAGGAGGCAATTTGTAAAGCATTACAAAACTTTGGAAAAAACAAACCCCAAATGATCCCTTGCTATTTAGCGAGTATTGACTTGCTTGAGTGCAAAGCCAGGGATCTAAGTGGGTTTCATGCCACCCCTCCTGACCAGCTGACCTGTGGGCAGTGGATGCCCCAGGGAAAACTTGGCTCTGCCTGTGACAAGGATGTTCCCAAAAAAGGAATACCAAGAAACCAGAGGAAAGATTGCTCTCGTTGTAACTTCTAGCCCATCCAGAGGGAGAAAATGTCAGGAATTTCCCAAGAAATCTGTTGTCTTCGACTTTCCAGCTGGATGGTCCAGAGCTGTGTGGGGTGGAATAGCACCAGGGATTGCAGGTGTCCTGCCTCCCTTCCGAACACCCAGACCCAGCATTTCTTACTCTTTATTTCCAATCCAGATTCAAACAAAATTTTTTTGACCCTTCAGAGTATTTTATTCTTCTGGTTGGTGTTGACAGGAGCTCTCTGATGCGGCTGGGGAGGAGGGGGCTGGGGCACAGTGAGCCCTGCAGGGTCACCAGGGCTGAGCACAAGGGACAGAGAGGGGCAGCAGCCGTGTCACACCCTCTGAGTCAATCACTTTTTCCTAAATGTCACTTGAAGAGAGTGGTCGTAATGTTGAGTCATTACCAGCCATTTGCATGTACAATAACAACAGGGAAAAGGATAAAAAAATCGATAGCAGGATCAATGGAGAGCTCCCTGCTCTGGGTCTTTTGCCTGCAGCATATCACCAGCAGACACTCACAGAGCAGAGTACTATTAATTAGAGGAAACATTTGAAATCCAGGGGAAATGACTGGCAGGTGGAAAATCCTTGGATGTTTTTTTCAACGGAGTTTTTAGAGGTGGGTTTGTTTTCCCTTTCACTTCTGGACTCCTCGGTGTCCTGAGAGAAGCATGTCCTTCCCACCTGGGTTTTAAAGAAAGAGTTTTCTCACCTGGAATTTTGGGAAAGGATGGCTTTCCAAAACATGTCAGGGGAAACCAGGACAGCTCTGCTCAAGTTTAGTCCCTCTCTTAAATCTCTGGGCATTGAACCTCTGACCCTCCTCTCTTGTAGTCTCTCTCCCAGCAGAGCTCACAACTTTATGTAGCACATAAATATCAAACATTTTTATTGTTTTTATGCAAACAGCAGCTGATAAGTTTCCATAAGGGGGGGCTCTGGGCAGGCAGAACATCCTCCAAGTGCTCCTAGAAGCCTCAGCTCTGGCCTGAGTAGGACCAGGACCGAGAGGGTAACTTGAACACCACCCTTGACTTCCACCCAAGTTGAGTTACTTGCATTGAATTCCCAGCTTAAAGCCTGCATGTCCCCCCAGCTGCCATCAAGGCCATGGCATCCCACCACCCCCACCTCCATCCAAGGCAGTGCTGGAGCTGTGGCTTTTGGCCACTCACCCCTGACCACTGGGAAATAGCCCTGTGCCAAAACTCAGCTCCCAGCCCAGCCACTGCCAACAGCACTTATGGATCAGGGGAGAGGAAAGCATACAATTAACTGGAAAAAAAAATAATCTAATTATGTTGCTTATTTTTGATGGCTCTGTGAGGTACAAAGAACTCAAACTGCAGTGATTGTGTTTAGGGACGGCTGTGCTGTGACTCTGCTGACGTGCAGCTGTGCCAGGGCTGGGCAGGGGCTGTGCCATGGGGAGGCTGCTCATCCTGTCTGGGAGCACCCACTAGATCTCAGGCTGGGGCTCAGCACCTCAGGAAGATTTTTTTTTTTTAAGCATTTTGTGGGAATTACAACAATTGGAAGAGTGTGAGAGTGTACATGATCCTGCCTGGACCAGCTGGGCTGTGAGCCTGGCTTTGGCAGTGCATTTGCTTTATTGTCTGCGGTTGTGTATTTATTTTAATTAATAAACAAATGCTGAAACCACATTTGAGATGCTCTTCCTCCTCTGCACGGTGGTTTGGCTGATCCCAGGCAGCTGCTATTCGGTGGCTTTGTATTTTGGGTTTTTTCTCCTACTCACTATTACTACTGTGAAAGCACTTACAGGCCCCAGGGAGGGTGGTGGTGGGGGGAAATATCTCTTTAAAAACAGCAATTATTCTTAGTAAAATATTCTAAATAATTCATTGCTTACTGGCTGCAGTGTGCTATTAAATGCCTTTTAGCTACTACTTGTGTAAACTCCTAAAGCCCTGGTTCAAAGCCAAGCTGAGGATAATGATACAGGGATTTCTGGGGGAGGCTCCGTGCTGCCGACACAGCAGCTCCTGCAAACAGCCCCCCAGGGCTGGACACGGGGTGGGGGGTGTGGGCAGGAGCTGGTGTCACTGCACTTGGTTTTAACCATTTCCTCAGGATTTCTGCCCTTAGAAAGTCTCCTCATTCTTGCCCACGTTCTGCAGAAGCTGGGTGGGAAATGCTCTGTATTGGTGTAACGCTCTACCAACAGCAACCCATGGGATTGAAGAACGGTGACACTTCAGTGCGTGGAAGGAAGGGCCACAAATGAGAAGGCAGCAGTGGCTCCATTAACCTGTCTTCCCAGCATTCTATTTTCCATGTGTACCCACTGGAGATAAAGGAGAGCCCTCAGAGACTGTGCTCAGCACTGCCCATCTGTGTAGTGGGGGGTGTTCTTTCTTATATTTACCATATACCTGCCCACCTCCATCGTGTATTGGCTTCTACTCAGTTTAATCCCTGCCCACCTCCAGTTTAATCCCAACCATTTGCTTTTCCCTCAAGCACTTCAGCCCCTACATCTCATCCAGAGAAGTCCTTGCTCGTCCAACAAGGACTTTATCTTGGCATTGGGGAAAGGCCGGGTGAGAGGACTGAACTGGGCAAGGCATCTGGCTCCAGCTCATCTCTTTGAGCATCACTTTTGGGTGCATATATAAAGAAAAGGCTGAAAGATCCTGAAAGATAAAAATTTAAATTTTAATTTTCTATATAAAGCTTTTTTTTTTTTCAGTTACTTCTGCCTATTAGCAGGTATTAGCAGCTCTTTGCATCCTTAACATCTGGGTGAAAAGGGGGAGCAATGACACGGCTCAGCAGCTGCCATGTCCATCAGATCCCATCCATCAGTGACTCAGCCAGTGGTTGTGCACTCTAGGGTGGGACTTGTTTCCAGGAAAAATGTTTGGTGGACTCAATCCAAGGTTTTCCAGTTTCATTCACGTTTGAATGATGAACATCACAGAGTTTCAACAAAGCACTGAGCTGTTTATTTTGTTGTTTCGAGTGAAAATAGGTCAGTTCATGACTTAAACCTCAGAACTCCCTGCAGAGGGGATCCAGGTTAGTTTCCAAGAAACAGTATTTTATTTTTAGACCTGACAAGTACCCATCTCAGCTGCTGCCCTCATCCAGAACCTGCTCATCACGTAGCACGGGGGTTTCTCCTCTCAGGGTCAGTGACAGACCTGGGATTTGCCCAATCTGACTCAGGGGGCTGTTCAGGAACCAGCAGACAGGACATAAGGTCTATTCCCCCAAAAGTCTCCAGGTATTTCACAAATGGTGACCCTCACGACATCTCTTGGAGGTAAATAAATAGTAATATACCAATTTTACAGATGACTAAACAGCGTGGAGTGTTTAAATGACTCGGCCAAGGTCAGCTCAGGCAGTGGTGGGGCTGGGAGGAGATCAGGAGATCCCATTCTGCTGAGTCCCATCACCTCCTCCCCCAGCTCTGAGCACACCTCGCCTTTCACAGTGCTCCGTGGCCATGGGGTTGGATTTAAACAGACCTCAATTTCATACACAGCAAACTCCAGGATATAAACTGGGGCTTTCAGAGCAAATCTTTTATCTGGGCATTTTTTAAGGACTGTGTCATTTAAAATTGCACTTGGCAGAAATCGGGCTCTTAGAAATCAGAAAATAAGCTGCCTCCTGAATGACAGCTCTGAGGGAACAGGCGAGTTAAGGGATTAATTTGTTTGATTAAATCTTTAAAGAGTTTACTGAGAGTGCAGACAGGTCTGCAGATTATAGCACGGGTGCAGCAGCGGGCAGAGGAGTTATTTAGATAGAGCCCAAGTGCTATCTTTCATTTTTCTCAGTCTGTAATTACTAATAAATAAATTAAAAGCAAACCCACAACCGAAGCTGCAGAATCAGTTACCATGCTATTTCTGTTCCTCCAGAATAACAAAATAGTCTCAATGACTGATGGCTACTGAAATGCCTCCTGCAGCCACCAGCACCCTGACATGGGAGCTCCAGGGAGAAATCAGTGCCACAGCCCAGGGAGGCTTTTAGTGAAATAATTTTCACCTTCCCAAACATTAAAGCACTCCCTGAAAGCACATGATCAGGAGAGAAACAGGTTGAAGACACTGAAGGTTTTGATCACGTTAATGAGCTCTGTTTTCATTAGGGCTGAGAGACTGGAGTGTCCCTTTTGTCCCCAGGTTTTGCTGAGCCCCTGGGAAGCCCAGCTGCAGGCAGCTGCCCAGCAGCCCCCCAGAAGGGGTGTCCGTGTCCCCAGCCACTTGCTGCTGCCGTGGACAACATAAGCACATTTATTTAAATCAATAGTAATTAATGTGGAGTTATTTTCTTCTTTATTTTTTTTCCCCTATGATATGCAATGCAGTTCCCTGCCAACCCACGGGCTCAGAGGCACTGGCTGTCACAGAGGGGAAGCTGAAGGAGATGGTTCACAACTGAATTTCCTCCTCAAGAGTAGCAGGGTTTTCATGAAGCCAATGCCAACCACGGGGTAAACGCTGCTAACCAGGGACACCTCCCCTGGACCAGACACATTTGGGACAACCATGCTGCTGGGGCTGGATCCTCTTGCACCCATGACCCAGGGGTGCCCTCAGCTCTTTTAATCACTTCGGGGTCAATAATCCCCCAAAGCCTTGCCCAGTTTGCCCTCAGCTGCTCAGAAAGAGGGATGATGAGCTCGTTAGAGTTTGGCCCTGAGATGGGTATAAATAAGGGGCATCCCTTCTGGCTCAGTGTTTGAAATAGGGCTGGGTTTGAAGGGGGGGGTTGAATCTGTTGTGTATCATTACACTGAAGATTTTTGTCTTGACTGCGAGTTTTAAAGGGAAGAAGGATTGTGGAGCTGCAGAGCTATGCCCTCAAACCACCCAAAAACCACCCAAAGGAGATGCCAGGTGAGAAGTGTTGAGTTCTCTAATGCAGGAATCTGCAGGGAAAGCCCAGGGTGTTTGAGTGCCTCACCAGGCACTTGGTAACCTAAACCTGAGTATTTTGAAGACACTCTGAAGCTGAAGGGTTGGGTTTTTTTGGGAAGCGTTTGGCCCAAGGAAGGATGGAAATGGGCAAATGACACTGTTGCTGTCAGAGGCTTTCAGGAGTCTTAGAAGGACTTTGTTGCAGGTGTCAACTCAGAGTTTCCCCCTCTGCTGTGGGTTTCATCAGTCCCTGCAGCTTTGTTCCCTTGTGTCTGATTTATGAGATGGGATTGGCTTGATGACCTTCCAGGAGCCAGGCTGAGTCCTTCCAGGTTGATGAATCACTTGAGGAGAGAAAGGAACTTGCAATATTTTGTCCCTGTTTGCCAGGCAGATGTGGTGTGTGCTGGCCTGGCTTGGTGGGGTGGTGGTTCCCAGTGATGCTGAAGCATCACTGCACTGTTGACAGGGCAGCTAATGGATGTGAACATCACTCTTGCTTTTTATTTGCAGTTAATGCTGGTTTTATGCCTTGAACTCTTGTTCTCTTCAATGCACATAGACCTGTTCTGAACCATTAATCTGACAGCCAGTGAATAGCAGCCTTTATTTTGTTGTTCTCAAAACAGTAGAAGTCTTTTTCTGGAAAAATGAGTGGAAGATTGGGTTATTAAAATCCTGCTGGAGCACTGGGGTGAGGCACTGAAAAACCCAGGTCCCTCCCTTGACCTCATTGCTCTGATGTCATCCACACAGGTACAAGGGATAAACAAGACTCCAAATTATTAAATCCATAGTTCAAGGGCAAGGGAAAAATGTGCATCCATAGCACAGAAGATGAGTGGGGATCTGAAGAGGGCTGAGTGAAAGGGGAACACAGCTGGGGCAGTGGTGGTGCCTTGTCCTCCCTGGGGGGTGGGAGGAGGCTGCTCATCCTGCTGCCAAAAACATCCAAGTGCAGGTGTGTCCCTGAAATGAGGCTTGCCTTTCTCAGGGTGGGCTTACACCTACCTTTTGCTCTATGACAGCACTGTGTGTGATCACCTAAAGCTTCCCAGTGTGTGCTCTGATGGCATCCCATCATTACAGCTGCTGCTTCGACTCCCTCGGGCCAGATCTGTGCCCAGCCTGATGAGATTTGGGCTAACTGAGCACAGCAGAGCTTTGCTGCCTTGTGGCAAGGCAAGGGTCAGACCTACACTTTGGGTTTGCTCTGGGACAGGATGGACCTGGGTCAGGGTTTGTGAGGAAGTGCCCAAACAAAGGGGCAATGATTACCTGGGGGTACCACATGGCTCGATTGACAAACAATGTGTTCGCTGTTAAACAGCAGATTTTCAACCCAATTCCTCTCCTGGAGGCTTTCCTGCATCTGCTGAAGCACAGATCATCTCATTTGGGCAGTGGTGAACAGGAGCTGGGTACCCAAATTCTGTAAAGTTTTACATTAGGAATTTCAAATTTGTAGAATATATGACTTGAAAACAAGTGTGTTTCCCACTATCCTTGTCAAAATGATGGTGCTGGTGGTGGCACAAATCCGGAGCAGCTCTCCTGAAGAGTGGCAGAGGATCCAAGTTCACGTGGTACTGCTTAGAACAAGATGAGTTTTTGTGGCAAGTCTTTGCAGAGCAAAGGGTTCCTGTACAGCAAATGGCCCTGAGCTGTAACTTAATTGCATTTCTTTTTTTTTTTCCTTATTGTTGTTATTCCAGAAGCAGTTTGGATTCCTGTGATGATATGCTGTTAAATGCACATGTAGGGAGCAGCCCGGGAAGAGCCAGCTTATGGTGTAGAAAGAAACATCCTGGGGGGCTGAAAGTTTCTGGGGTAAGGTTTAAACTCTGTTCCTTCACTAGTCCTTGCTGAGGGAAGGGTTGTGGGGCAGGGGAGCAGCAGGTACCAGCCCTGTTCTCACTGAGAGCATCACTGCCATCCCACAGCTTTGGCTTTAGCTTGTAGGGAGAACTTGGGAGACTTCTGGCTGGCACAAGATGCAGCGTGGAGGTAGAGACAAATGCCAAGGCTGTAAGACTGTAGTTCTGTTGTAAAGACTGAATCACTTGAAGAGAGAAAGGAACTTGCAATATTTTGTCACCGTTTGCCATTTTTAGTGAAACGCCCTCTGCTTTTCTTGCTACTGCAGCATAAGTATTTAGCAAAGCATTAATCTTGCTTGTCAGTAATAACATGCAAATTAAACACCTGCTCTAGGAATCTGTGGCGCTTTGTTCCATTAGATGGTATTGACACGTCAGGTATTTGGACTTTAATTCAGAAAAATGGTGCCATTTTCATTTATCTCCCCTAATGAAGAATGAAGGTGTGCACTGATACAAGGCTGCCCACAGCAATGCAGCTAAAAGTGAAAAACAATACTTAATATAGCCACTAAATTACATGTGACATCTCATTTAAAGATAAACAGCCTGAAGGCATATGTCCAAGTGGCATTGATGAAATTTTTAAGTGTTTCTCTGAATTTTCGTTTAACCACCAATTTGGAAGGGGCTCTGCTGGCTGGGAGATACAAAGTGTTGCTGCTTAAAATTGGAACTGAAAGCAGGAGAAAGCTGCAAGTCCTGAGGGATATAGATTGGCTCAGACACTCCCCTCCAGACCCATGGGAAAACGGGATCAGTGGCCATGAGAGTGGTGGAAGAGGTTTTTGTGATGTGTGATGTCCAAGCTCGCTTGTCCCCATTGGCACAGTGGGCATGGCACAGCTGTGCTCAGCCTGGCAGGGCTGTGGGTGACTCTGAACAACATCCCCTGGTCTTGTGAGCTGCAGGTTGGGCGCTGCTGAGCCCCCATTGTGTCACATCTCACCCCATCTGCCCACCTTGCTCTTCAGCTTGCCACTGGTTCCTGGTACAGCTCAGATCCACAGGGAGAAATGCAGGTGCAAGGGGGGATGGCTTTAAACAGGAAAAGTAGGTTTGGATTGGGTGGTAGGAAGAAATTCCTCCCTGTGAGGGTGGACAGGTTCTGGCACAGGTTGGCCAGAGCAGCTGTGGCTGCCCCATCCCTGGGAGCGTCCAAGGCCAGGCTGGATGAGGTTTGAGCAACCTGGTTTAGTGGAAGGTGTTCCTGCCCGTGGCAGGGGAGTTGGAATGAGGTGATCTTTGTCTCTCCCAACCCAATCCATTCTTCCTTTGGACCTGTTGCTCCTTAGCAATTTAAGCTACACAACCAACTTTATTACTGGAGCTGTTTCCTCCTCTGTGTGTGAAAGCACAAGGAATGGGCAGTGGTTGCTCAGCCCCTGCCCTATGGGGTGACCAGTTACACCTGCCTTTGCTGACAGTCACACTCAATTTGTGCTTAAGGATCCCCAGGCTGGACACATTCAACCTTCTGATCTAATCCAGTGCTCTGCTCTCCTCAGCTGCAGGAGGATCTTCCGCCCCAACATCCAACCTCTGTCCTCTTTGCTCAGGTTCAAGCTCATTACTCCCCACCTAATCCATGACAAGCATGGGAATCAGGTCCTGTCTTCAATCCTAGCAGGGAAACCCTCTATCCATTTGAAGCTCATTATGTTCCTTGCTTGCTCTTTTTCTTCCAGCTAAATAGTCCCACTTCAGTCATTCTTTTTCCTTGAGCTTTTCAGGCAGTTTTCCTTTTCCTTTGGACCTGTTGTCCCTGGCTTTGTTGTGAAGTGACCAGCTAGATACAATAACTAAGCTGAGGCTCTTCTAGTGCAAAACGAAAGGAAGATCCCTTTATTCAGGATTTTGTTCCAGTTTGTCCAATAGAAAGCCCACATTTTCAGCAGGGCCTCATCCTGGGGCTGCTGGTGTGGGCAGTCTGGGCCATCAAGAAGCAAGCCTTGTGTGTGAGTGCAGTTGGGGTTTAACAGCCTGTTCCTGGAGGCAGGCCCTGGGGCAAAGCATCTCGTGACAGAAACAAGGACTTCCAGAGGGAAGGCACAAAGTGCCATATTCTCCTGCCAATACTTGCCCATCTCTTGAAGTGACTGCTTGAACTGGTGTCTCTGTGATGTTTTTCCATTGCTGTTCTTGGATGGGAGCCTTTGATTTACTTTCAACTAATTTCTTTTGAAGAGTGCTCCAGAGACGAGCTCTGTGATTTCTTTTTGCTCAGCTCTCCCAAATTTGCACTGGAGGTTTTTTGTTTGCTTGCTTGTTTCCCCCCAGAAGGTAGCTGGCAGCAGCAGGAACGAGCTCAAGCCAAGGGTGCTTTTGTGGCCACACAAATGACCAGGTTGCAGAGCTTCAAAAGCATCCAGCAGCATGAAAAAGCCGTGCCAGAGGCAAACAGCAGGCACTGTGAGACCATTCCCCTCCGAATCCTCGATTAGTCACATTTAATGGGATTTCTTCTCATGCTTTTGAGCTGTGCAGCTCTGCTGGAGTTTGACCAGTCTTCATGGTCACCTATTACTGGTTCCAGCCAAGTCCCAGACAGTCACTAAATGTTTCTTTGCTTCTCCTTGATAAATGTCAGGCTCAATCTGGGATCCAGCTCTCAGAATTTTCCGATATGGGGTCACTTGGCATTCAGCACTCAAAGATCACATATTTCTACTTGTTCAGTCTTGATTTTGATCAAGAGAGGAGCTGATGTCATTGCAGCATTCCTAAAGCTCACCCTCCCTTCTTTTTTTAAAGTGTGTAAGGCAATTCCACAGAACAGGCTGTGCTTTGTTGATTCTTATTTTTGCATCTTGCAGCGTGACAATGCCCATAATAAACACAGGCTGGGATGGCTCGTGGAGAATCTACACTCATTTTGAACAGCTCCTTTCCTCTTCCTCCGAAGATATTTAAAACCTTGTTAAAAAAATAATAGAAATGCATTTCCCCTCACACATAAAATATTAAAAGCAGTTTGATGGGTTTTATTGTTTAATAAATAGTTTGCACTCCCAAGGCTCTTTCCAGCAGAGAATATGAGCAGCTCCCAATCGTTTTGGGTGTCTGGCCATGCAACTTGCCCCTGGCAAGGAGAGCTCTTTGTTCAGCACACACCTCCAGATGAGGGTGGGCATGAGTGTCCCCCTGCTGTTGTTCCAGCTGCAGGGAAGTCAGATGTTTTCCTACTCACAGCATCTCTGGGTGTTTTGTGATGGGGGCAGCAGCCTGGGAAAAGCTGGACCTGCTCCACCAGCCGAGCAGGGGTTGGGGATTTCTAAGAGCACCCTGGTTTATTTACCCCACTGGAGTACCTGTGCATGTTGTAACCTTTCATTTATGTTCCTCCACCCCAGAGCATGAAGCTTGAGGTTTTTCCACGTTGCCTCTTGTTGTCCAGCTGGGAATGGAGGCCCAGAGAGCCTGAGGCAAAGCCCTGAAGCCACAGAGGTCTGCTGGCATCGTGGCCTCGTCCCTGCCCTGGCTGTTTGCTCACGTTTCCCTGAGCTGTGGAGCCCTGTGACAAGTGACATTCAGCAAATTATGTCAAGCTGAGGATTTGTTGATGTTAGCTTGACGGAGGGGGGAGAGGAGGAAGCCTCTTGATTAACAAGAACTAGCAAGAACAACTCTCCCAGATCTCTCTTCTTCAGCAGCAAACACTTTGAAATTTTCCTGTGGGGGAGTTGAGGTTCTGCTGAGCTTCTCCCACCTCTGTGCGTCTGCAGCTGCATCGGAGGCACTGCTGTGGTCCAGAGATGATGACTTGCAATATTTGGATGGCCTTGTCTCCTTTCCCCTGTGCAGGTTATTTGGAAATGAGGAGGAGAAGCAGCCCACAGAGTGTGCCAGGGCAGCTCCTGCCACCCCCATCCTGCAGATGGCCCTCTGTGGTCCCACCACTCACATCCACGCCCCTCAAGAAAAGTCAGATTTCATAACATGTTCAAAAGTCACCGTTACACCATCAGTTTGTGGGGCCCTTCGTGTATGCTTTCTGATTCACATGACTCCCCTGGATGGCAAACCCAGGGCTGTCCTGGCCCACAGGCTCTGACCCTCCTGTAGCTGGGTGTTTAGGGGTGACGGAAGAGGGGGTAAGTTGTTCACTCGGCCCCCCCCAGCTCAGGGAATGGGATGTTTGAGAGACTGTGCTGTAATGAGAAGTGAGTGAAAGTGGCAGCAGGCAATAGATTCTTAATTTAAATAATGAGAGCCCTTTGTTGCCTGACAGATGGTCATTTTCTGAGAAATGCAAAGTCTCTTTGGAGGGGTCAGATTGCTTGTATTTACATGGAATAATGAGGGAGAGGCACTGGTCCCAACACATGCTGTGTTTTTCATGTTTTTCCAGGGGTATTCCCAGCTGTCTTTGAAAAGAGCAGATTTGATCCTTTGCAAACCTTGTGTGAATCTGACCACACGTTATTGCACGGGGAAATCTCACTGTGATGGGAGTGTCTCTGAGGTTCAGGCAGCTATTATAATGCCCTTTAAGCATCCTTAGTTGATGGAAAAGAAGCTTGATACTGATGCCAGAAAACATCTTGGGCCTGAATGTGCCTTTACTTGTGCAGGGCTGGCTGCAATCCAATATCCCGTTATCTGCACGCCGGTGGCATCTCCAAGATTTAACAGGTGGGAAGGCAGATGGATGGCAAAGAAACTGAGGGATAGAGCACCTTCCTGCACACTCCCTCACTTGCTGCATCCACCTGAGTTGTCAGAACTAAAGATCAGGCACCCAATGCTCTATTTTAACCATTTACTCTACCAGTACTGATGATGGACAGCAGGAGTTATAGAGCAGGAGGGTTTTTTGGGCACACCAGGAACTCCTCGCTGTTTCATGTTGTTGCCCATGATGTTTCATGTTGTTGCCCATGATGTTTCATGGTATTTTAACGGGGATGGTGGCAGCCCTGTTGGGCATCAGCTCTGCTCTGACTGAGGGGTCTCTGTTGTCCACCTACTCCTCCAAACTGTGCAGGTGCTTGCTGTTTCATCAAACAGAGAATGAAGTGGAGCAGCCTGTCCCAAGCCAATGGCCAGGAGACAAAGATCTGGGTGCTGATGGCTCAGTCTCCCACAGTGCTTGAGAACTGTGTGGGTTCCTGGCCAGGGTCTCTCAGGTGCAGCTGTGGGATGTTTTGTCTACACGAAAATACTCAAAAAAAAAAAAAGGTACAATGTGAATTAATCTTTGAAGGAGTAGTTCAACCATCCTTAAACCCTCATGGAGAAACTCCTGGTGACAATTGGTGGACTTAACATGGCTCTCTTACTGTACATCAATCACCATTTAGCCTAAAATTTTAGCCCAGGTAAGGCCCTTGCAGTCCCACTGAGCTTCTCATGAAATGTGAAGGAAACAAACACTAATCTTGAATCCAAGAACTCTCTTAATGGCACAAACTGTACTTGGGTATTGGTTTTTTTGCCTTTTCCTGTATGTAGGTCCCTGTTCTACCCTATTTCTCCCTATGCCAGAGAAGGATGAAGACTTTCTGTGGGGGATTGTGCAGTGGTGCCAGTGTCCCAGGCAAAGGAGAATTTAGCCTGCAGATACCAAAACAGCCCTTTTCTGAACTCCCTTCAGCAATGCAGGGATAGCTTTTGCTACCATGTTTTTAAAAAGGCTTAAAAAAACCTTCGCCACCTCCTAATTCTGTCAGTCTGAAAGGGGGAAACAAGTTTAAAAATGCTAAAAGCATGACTTTTGTTGCTCAGCAGCTGAGAGATGCTCCTATACAATCCGGTTTTGTACATCCTCACCACGTGGTCTTAAATCTCTGGGTAGCAATGAGTTTGGAAGAAGCCAAGTCAATCAACACCCATCCTTCACAGTGAACCAATTAATAGTGTCAAATTTTGGTCTGGGCCTTGTGCCAGAAAAGGCTTGTTGTCACCTAAATTTGGAATGTGCCATGTTGGGCTGCAAGACCCCTTGTTTCCTGGACATTGTCCTACAGTATATATTCCTTGTCAAGTCTTGGAAACCAAAGTTGCACTGACACAGCTTTCCCCCTGCTTGGGTTAATCCCTCTCCAAAGCTGTCACCTGCTGTTTTCCGTGTGAGGTGTACTCAGGCTGACAGAAAGCAGATTTGGGCAGCAGGGTGTCCCTGTTGAGGTTTTTGCCATTCTGTTGGCTGAGTCCACCTGCCAAGAGCTCTGTGCATCTGGGAGGGGGTTCCCAGGGACCTCGAGCTGCTGGCCAGTTTGCAGAACACCACCCTGCTCTGTGTGGTTTCCTGGCAGCGTGTGGAGGCATCAGCTTTGCTCTTGGATGCATAAGCTCTTACAGCTTATAAATGTATTTTCTTTTAAAACCTGTGTTTTGTCTGGTTGACTTGCAGAGAACCAAATGGGAGTGACATCCATGTGGACAGGACTTGTTTGCAGGGGTGGGGAAGAAAGAGAGACTGGAGTGGTAAAGCTATTGACAGGGAGTGAAACCTATAACCAAAACAAAGCATGAGTAGTTTTTAAGGGTTATTATTCTAAATTTAGCTTCAAAGCTGCTAAAAGAAGATGGGGATGTTTCTCAGTAGGTGGTACAACTGGTCAGCAATCTCACAGGCAGTTAAAAATGTGTGTGAAGCAAAAAAAAAACATGTTCATGATCATCTGCACCCCATCATCTGTGCAGGATTTGGGCTTAGGGATGACACATGAATGGACACCTGCTGGTGATAGCCAGGACTGATCCACTGGTGTGCAATGGGATGCTCCTAAAGCACCTGCCCAGCTCTGTTGTGATGTGTGTGAATGCCAAGAGCTTTCATGGCACTTCCAGACATAAAGGAAACTTTCATTTATTTATGCCTGGAGAATCAGAGAGAAAACCATCATCAAAGACAGCCTCCTACTGAAAGCATTTGATGTTACAGAGGATAAAGAGTAACTGGCAGAGGCCTTAAAGGGAGGAAATCTGACAGGCACTCAAGTGCTACAAGCAGTCCAGCCTTGTAGCCTCCAGTTTAAATGCTCCAATAGTACAGTCATAATGCACAGGGGCATTCAGAGCAGGAATTGATGTTTTGTCTTTACCTTTTTTTTCTTTTGTGGTTGCACTAAGAATTTGCCCTGCAGCTCCTGGATTAATTAAAAGCTGACAGTCTACCAGAACAGGAGCAGAGACCCTCTGCTGCCCTTTGGATGTGTTGTGCACAGTGCAGTACACAGCGCCCCAGGAAACGAGCTTGTTCCATTAGGCAAAATCAATAAGGCAGAAATCTCTGTGAAATTCTTCTATTAAACTACAAATAGACTAAAACCTAACCCAGGTGACAGTGATCATTGCTTTTATGTCCAGGACAAATGCTTGTGGGAGCACTTGGGTCAAACAGGCATGTGCGCTTCTGTCAACGTTGGCTTCGCTGCTGCTCCCTGTGATGGCTGATTTTTCATTCCTTGGGATATAAGAACAATTCTTTATTTTGCCTCTGTGCCTATTCTGAGAAATAAGCTGTTTTCTTGAGGATATTTGCCATAGAAGATAACTGCATGCCAATAAGTTCACATTCCCTCCCCAAGAAGGTTGTCCTAAGTGTCCAATTTTCCTTGCTTGCACAGTAGGCTTTTTCTCATCATGCCAACTTTATCTCAGATCCAAGTTTGGTACCTCCTGCCACAGTGGGGCATGAACAGCTCAAACACCTCAATGTTGGTTTTGCTCATACTTGGTGGATGGGGCAGAGTTCAGCTGGGGCATGTGGGGCACAAACTGGGCATTAGAAGTGTGGCCTGGGTTTTTTTCAGATGGATGGGAGAGTCTCCAGCTCAAGAAACTCTTGAGAACAGCCTGGATAAGGTTTATCAGAAGTGTTTTCCCTGACTAATAGTCTGAGGAAAGGGTTAGGTCACTTCTCCTGGTCCTTTCCCAGGGTTGTTTGCCATCACTGATGAAGGACCTCTGTTATGTCAGGGTTATGTGTTCCAAACTACTTGTGTTTTGGAAGTTTACAGAATTCAATTCTTTGCAATTCCTGGAAAAAAATGGCTTTTGGGAAACATTTTGTTATGAGGGTCAGAGACTAACACCCTTCCCAGCATCCCTAGCAACCTGCCTTAAAAATGTGTGTGGAAGTCTTTTACTCTTCCTTAGATGCTTTTTGAGCCATTTCCAGGAATATTCTGCTCTTTCCCATTCACAACTACTAAATATATGCTCTGTTTGGGCTGCAGACCCCAGTCTATTTTTACATTTATTTCCAGCATATTTTTATATTTCTACCCTGGACAGAACAATTTGGTCTGTTCTTAAACCCAAGACCTTGCTGCCCCCTCTCCTGCCACTGCCCAATTTTGGCATTGCTTACAAGGAGTTTATTATTCCAGAGTACTTCTGTTCTGGCTGGTTGGAGACAGACTTAAAACTGGGGGGAAAAAATGGGCAGGAAAGAAAGAAAAATCAGTTGTCCCTATACAAAGGAGTAATGTAGCACTTCTACTGTCTTTATCCTGTTTGTGAATGGGATTTTGGGGCAGAAAATATTATAGAGCAGTGAATTCCCACTTGGGGAGCATTTTTTTTATTCTCCTGGGTTGAAATGGCCAATGGTTTCTGTGTAAGGCAGGAAAAAACTGCCTGCAAAGCTTCCCTGTCCTCCTATGTGCTAATATTTAGCAGGACTTTATTTATTGGATTAGGTGAGAGCAATATGGGCTCATTGTTTACACTGCATGAATGGGAATGGCAAAAAATAGATTTTTGTCAGTGCTACTCTTGCCTTTGGTTGCTGCTTTGGCCTCTGGAATGTTTATTTTTGGATCTGGTCAAGATTTAAAGGTGGGGAGCAGGATTTGAGAAAATATTCTCAAGCATGTGGGTGTTGAAGGACTATTACATTTGAGCTGTCTTGATTAAGCTTATACATCTCCACTTGACCTTCATATGGAAATTCCCCCTTTAAATAATGTTTATAAGTCTCCAGGGTCAAATCCATGCTTCTCTGATACAAAACTTCATTAATGAAATTACTATGAGCTGACACTATCTCGCTGAGCCCAGGGCAGTGATGGGATGCCCCAGCCCTGCTTGGGACCTGCCTCCAGCCTTTGGGAAGGGGGTTTAAACTCAGAAAAAAATGAATTTAAATGTGGGTTGATGCACTGTGAAGCTTCAGTACCCCAGGGACAGGCATGGTCCTGCCCTGCCACTCCTTCCTAGCACCCACCACAGCAGCTGGCTTGGCTCTACTTATTTTTCCTCTGGACAAGGGTTGTGACCTTTGATAGTGACAGAGAGAAATTCAGCTCTCCAAACAATTCTGGTGCTTTGGAAATGGGGTGGGTGGGGAAACAACCCAAGCCTTGAGTCTGTAACTACAGAAACAAGCTCCTTAATCCACAGGGGCTGGATGGTGCTGCAGGAACGTTGGCCAGAGTTTCCAGCACGAAGGCAGGTGAAAGGGTTAAAGACAAAGCTGGTGCTTGTTCCTCCATGGCATTATCTGTATGATTGCTTTTCATATCTTGTTTATTGTGGTTAGCAGAGCAGCTATAATATAGAGTGCTGGATGCAATAAATCTTGCTGTTGTGAACAGCATGCTTTTCATCAGAGCTCGAGGAATTGCAAGGTAAGCACGCAAAGGCAATCTATAGATTTAATTATATAGAAAGCCTAACTGGTGTAGATCTTAAAAGAAATTATAACTGTGAAGACTGCATTATGTTTAGTTTTATTTGTATTACCTACATTATGCTGGTTTAGTTTTTATGAGGACATGGGGAATGGCAGTGCCAGCACAGTGGGTTTGTATCAGCACAGAACAACCAAGGATGATGGTGTAATTTAAGGGCTGAGGGTTTTTTAGCCTTTCTGACAGCTGCGTCTATAAATTTACACTCCTGCATTTTAAAATCTTCTCTGTTGCTAATTGTAGCCAAGAAATCCCATCGGGTAAAGGAAATCATATCTGATTTTTATTTACTGAAGGGGGCCTGTGACCACAAAGCAAAACACTGTGTGTCAAAGTGACAGGTCCAAATGGCTCTGATTTCCACACTGCCACGCTCTGCTCTTGGCACTGGGCTGGCCGCAGCCTGTCCCCCAGCAAAGGGACACCCTGGATGTCATCCTGCCCTGGCAGGATGGGGAGGGGACTTATTCTGTCAGTGAAAACCACCCACAGGAGTCCTGGGGGTTTGGGATTATAACAGTTTGAGCAACTTGTATTTTTTTCCTGACTCGTAAAATTCCCGGTTTGGTGTGTGCTGATGTGTGGGCTTGGGTGGGGCTGACCTGTGCTCTGAGGGTCCCCAGGGACAGGAGAGATGGCTTTAAGTCTTCTCCCCTTTCACACAAATTTCATGCCAGCTCTTTGCAAGAGTTGTTTGCTCTCCAAATACCCCAAGAGTTGGCTCGCTTCACTTGTCCCTCGGTGCAGTGTGAGCGCCAACGTGCTGTGGGACTTTCCTCCCCCAACACAGATCTTGTGGAGGCTGCAGGCAGTGTGAGGGGTGATGGTGGGAGCCTTTTGCTGAGGCTGTCCTTGGGAAATGCCAATTCAATGCACTTGAGGCTGTAAATGAACTTCTGAGGGTTGAGTTGCTCTGCTTTGGGCAAGGTCTGGCTCCCTGATGGTTTTTCAAGCTGAGGTCTGAGCAGGGTTGTTTTCCTCCAGAAAAAGGACTGCTAGAAATTGAGAGATGCCAAATAGCCATGAGACCAAGCTGGGTTAAAACAGCTCTGTGGCAAACACCATGACATGGTCCATGGCTGGGATGAACCTCTTCTGTCCTTCCCAGCTCAGGAGAAGGACTGGGGAGCTCCTGGGTGGTAGGTAAATGTGAGGTGTCACTGAAGTGTTGCACTGGGACACAGGGAATGATGCTTCTGGAGCACTCCTACAGACCATGAGTCATGAGGAGATTGCCCAAGGTGCCCTCAAGGCAGCAAGTTGCTCAAACAGGTTTGTCCAGGGAGGAGCACCAAAAAATTCCAACTGGAAAGGGACAAAGCAAGAGAAGGATGTGCCCCAAATTTACCACACCTTTCTCACCTACAGCCCTAAGAAGGGCTGGGAGGTGTTTGTGCCCATTTCACTGACTCACTGGGGACTGGCACTGTGTCCTTGCTCCCTCCCTGAGCAGGTGGTGGTGACAAATGGGCACATGCACGTGCCTTGGGTTTGGTGTGCAGAGCTGGTTTGTAAATGGAGTGTTTTGTTAATGCAGGAGGAAGGGGATGGATATTAATTGCTCTCTGGTGGTTTGTCATTTTTCCTGTTGGATTATTGATGAAATATCAGGAAACTGAGGGAAAACAGAAGAAGGGACACAAATGGCAGGAAAAACCTGAAGCCAGAGGAAAAACCCTGCAGTGGTTGGAAGCAGAAACGAGGTTGCATTTTTAAGCTGAAAATTTCTAGTAGATTGACTAATATCCAGATATTCCAGTAATTCACCATGCTGCTGCCTTACACCACTGCTGAAAGAAAAAAGTCTTCTGAAGTTCAAAACATTATTTCAGTATTTCAAAATGAGCTATTTTGGCTTTTCTTTCACTTTTATTATGAAACCCACAATTTTATATTTTTTTTGTGGTGGGGGGGAACCCACCAAACCTAAATCTCATTCAGGCCCAAATTGAGAGGAGAGCACTATAACTTTAAACACAGAGGCAAGTTGTGCTTGATTGCTGGCTGTTTTGCAACTTTCTTTTCTGCCTTTATCTTTCAGGACATTTGCTTTCTTTTTGGGGATTGCAAACAAACTAAAATAATAATAATCATGCAATTATTTCCTCTGCAGTGGAAGTAGTGGGTTTATGGATATTGGACCTAGTAGACTCTTGAGTGGACAAAGCTTTGATTAAAAAATGACAGCACTTTGCTGTGTGCTGAAGTCAAACAAACATCATTGATTGACTTGGGCCAGCTCTGAGGAGGGGAATCTTAAATCCCCAGGTAGATTTTCATTTGTTAACTCCTCCCAATTAACAGGGAGGATACAATGACCACTGAGGAGGCAACATTCCTTTTACACTCTGTGATGCCCATGGCTCAGAAAGGAGCAACAGCAGGAACACACATTCAGTGAAGTGTCTTACATTTCCTATAAACAGCAGAAGGGTCCAAATTATTCCTGTTGGGTTCTTTTGCCCTTTTTACAGTTGGAGGGTTACAGCTGCTTTAAAAGATGCAGATCTACAACATCCTTTGGCTGGAGGCAAGTCCAGGGGAGAACAGAGTGCACCTGAATGGGCTTTGCTGTGAAAGTGCAGAAAGCTTTGGCCACGGAGGGAGTATTAAAGCTCTGCTCTGTGTATTTGCACATTGCATTGCTCTCAGCATGCTGTTTCAGTTATACATGCATTTCTAATAACCCTTGCTCTGCGCTTCTGCCTCTTCTCCATTCTCCTCCTTTTTTTACCCCCAAACCCCACATTCCTGGCAGTTGCAGTAGGTTGGGCTGTCCAAAAGCTGGTAGACAAACCAACCCCATGTTCTCATCATCTTTAAACACAGGAAAGATCCCAGGCTTTCCTTGGAGAAAAAGCTTTGCTGTTCTGCTCTAAGTAGCATTTGAGTTTGACATCCCCTGTATGAGATTCTCTCCTCCTCCCTGAGAGCAAGGCTGGCAGAAGCTCTCTCTAAACAGCCCCAACAGCAAACAGGTATTGAAATTCATCACTCTTCTTGTTTTCACTGCTCCCCTGCCCCTCACACCTGCTGGAAAGAGTGATTTGACTGACCCCTGGGGCCAGCCACCTACACCCTGTGTGCTCCACCACTGAGCCCCCAGCCCTGTGTTCTGCCTGCAATGGGATGGCTGCAATCTTGTGCCCCAGGGGTCACTGTGTCCCTGGGCAGGGGGAAATCCAGATTTCAGAAACCCAGACGATGAGGGATGAATGGGCTGCACGGGGCTGGTTTTACAGCGCCCCAAACAAAAGCATTCATTGTGGCCAGGGTTTTGTGCTGTTGCTAAGACATGGGGGGTTTGTAGATGGTAAGGAAATGTGGAAAACCTGGGGAAAAGCGAGGGGGTTTTATTACATTTTAGTGTGGGGAAACTGCTTTTCACAGTGTTCTTGGAAAGAGTTACTTGACATATTTGGTGTGAGCCACACTCAGCTGGACCTCTGGCTTGGGGTGATGGCAGGGGCTTCTCAAACAGTGACAAGGAAACACTAAGTACCCACACAAGTGCTGTCTTCTCCTTTGGGGGCATCCTGAGCCAACCCCGGGTCAGCTTTCGTGCCCCAAAGCAGCTGGAGGTGAGGACCTGCCCTGATGTTTCTTCAAACACCGCAGGAGAGCCATTCAGAGTGATCTCTCCCAACACCTGCAGTGGGATCACCACTCCTGTGGACATCCCCATCACAGGTGAGAGGCACAGCTCAGCCTGGAAGGGACCCTCCACACCCTCCGAGCAGCTTCATCTGCCGCTGGCATGTTTGTGACTTCAAAGGCAGGAGCTGAGAGGTTTCTCCGCGCCTCGGCTTTGTTATTCATCTTCTCCAACGCTCATAAATTATCAACAAACAACCTCAGCTATCAAGCTGGTGAGGAGGACTGGGTAATTATGTTTGTGGTTCAAAATGAGGGTTGTCAATTTTAATTAGGGAAAGCTGAGGGCACAGGGAATTTTTAATGTTACTACCTGAACTCTCGAGTGCTGCGTGGAAAATAGTTGTAAATGAAAAATTAATCAGGGCTTGGTTGGGAGTGCAAGGGATGCTTCTTTTCCTCCTATTTTATCATTTTGCTTTCTTTGACTCAAATTGGGTCTAGTGATGAAACTGCCAACAGGTTTTATTTTAATTACAATAAGAAAAAGGTATAGGTGTGAACTGAAGGGTGATTTCAAGGGGAATCAGATTTTTAAAGCCCAGGAAACTTTAATATTTGAAGATATTTCTCAGGTATGAGTTTCAGAAGCAAATCCACTACCTGAGTGGTGCTGATCTCTGGGGTTCTGGTATCAGCAAGGCAATCCTGAGATGGTTCCCATGGCCCTAACCACTCCTGCAGGTTTTCCCTGGCCCTGATGCTCTGCCCTGGCACAGGCAGGCTTTGGGCTCTGCACCCGTCCCAGACAGGGCTCAGCAGGGTATTGAGGGAGCTTAAAAAAGGCAAAGTGAACTGACTGGGGACTCTCCCCTGGTTTGTAACAGAGCTGAGGTGCTCTGTGCTCCTGTATTCCACCCCTCCTTGGTGAGGTGGCACCAGAGCCTGTCCCCAGGGACCCTGTGGGGAGCAGGAGGTGCTGGGTGTTGCTGCACAGCAGATGGTTTCTGTAGAGCTGAACATCAGGGAGTGTCAGTGCCATTGTACCCTCTCCTCCTCAAAGCAAGGGACTTTCATCCTCTAATGTCACTGGTGGCCAGAGGGGCTGTCTGTGTGACTGCAGGACATGAAGAGCAGAAAAATGCCAGCCTATCGTGGGGAGGGTGGGTTTAGTTTTAATCAGCAGGGCAGTATCTTCTCCTCATTTATTTTCCTTCATTTAGACAGGATTTTCTGTATTGCTTGTGATACTGTGAGTATTTGTGATGAGATTCCTCCCCCTCCCCCTTACTGCTTCTCTGAATAACCAATTTGGTACTTCCCAAGGATGAGAAGGTTCAAGTGTCAGGCCCACTCCTTTCCTGCCATTATCCTCTGAGCATCAGCAGAATTATCAGATGTCATTTTGGACCCTGCACGTTCCCCAGGAAGGGTCTTTTTTCTCAGCCAAACAACAGTGCCTCGATTCAAGTGTGCTTGGGATGCTGTCCTGTAAATTGTTTGGTGCCCTCAATTATTTCTCCCCAGGGGCCTTGGGTGAGTGCCTGGCATCATCTGGAGGGCACAAAGTGCCATCATTCTTCTGCACCACAGCAGAGAGCTTGTGAAATGTCTGGCTGCAAATGGGATAGAGGGTGGTAATTAAAATGTGCTCTCAGAACACAGAAAGAGGTGGCAGACAAGTATTTATTGTCTCCTAGGTCTTCAACAGGCTGGTAAAACATCAGAGCACGTTTAAAACAACAGCTTCATTAAATGGTGCTCCAGTCTTAATAGTTCCTGGGGAAAATAAGTTCCTCTAAATCATGCATTTGGAAAGGGAAGGACAAGGACACACATAATCAAAAGCTTCCTCACCAGAAGAACCCAAAAATGTCATTGGGGGAGAGAAAATTTGGCTGGGCCTCAGGAGGATGACCCTGGTGCTGCTGATGGCAGCTGCTCTGAGTCCACCCTGCTCTCTGGGTCTCCACGAAGAGCCCGGGCTGGTTTGCACAGGGCAGAGCTGCAGCAGCCAGCTGGTAATGCCCCCAGTGCCACCTGGGCAGCACTGCCTGTGCCTGGAGGCTGTGGGTTGAGCTTGTTTAAACCCAGGAATTGTAGGGGCATAAGTGGCAAATGAAGGAGGCTGAGCCTGCAGTGAAACAGGGAGCAGGGGGGACAGGGTGGTGCCATCCCGTCCTTTCCCCACAGCCATGCCAGGCACAATCCAAAATGTGTGACATCACTGGGCAGTCTCCTGCTCTGTTCAGGCCTTGGGACCAGAGTGACAGAGGAATAATAACGTGGCTTCTTCAGCTGGATTTTAAAAATGACAGTCACAAACTGAGCCTGGCTTGTTTCTCTGTGCCCAGAAATGCTTGTGCTTCTCTGAGGGCCATTCCCTGGGCTGCCCTGCAGAGCATCACATATGAGCAGAGAGCTCTGTTAAACCAAGGGAAGGGTCTGGCCTTGGCTCGTGCAGGCTGATGTGGTTTATTTTTGGAGTTTGAAGCAAGTGTGGCAGTGGGCTGCCTGCTCTGGAGCAGCCTGGAGGTGCAGGTGTGCCAGTCACAAGGGATGCCAGGAGCCAGCTAACCGTGCCTTGGTGCAGTCACAGGCAAGAAACCCCATCACTGCCAGTTTGAACAACCACTAGGAGATAGTAGAGGGCCTTATTAAGTGGAGAGCTTTCCTGTAGTGTCCCTTCCTGGGCCCGTGGGAGACACAGCCTTGCCTGTGAGTTGGAGCCAGCCTGCAGATTGAGCCCTCTGTTGTTCCAAGTCTCCTTTACAACCAACCTTCTTTTCCTGTTAACAAAGAAGGTCTTGATGTGGTGACAACCCAGAAGGACCTTCGTCCACCTCACCTCTTGTCTGGCCTTCTAGTTCCTTTGAGGGTTTTTTGGTACTTGTTACAAAGCTGCTGCCAAAGATGAGCGTGAAGAACTGCGAGCTCCTTCCTCCTTGTCTGTTTGCATTTGTGGGCTCTGACCTACTTCTTGTCATTTGGAACACAAAAGCCTGCCTTGTTTCCTGACGTGCAGCGAGCTGAGGCAGCTCCAGGAGAGTCCTGGTGTCTCACACCACAATGAGCTTCACCTTAGAAAAGCCCCCAGGGAAGGAAGGCAGTTTTATGGGAGGCTCATGTCCCCAGCCTGGCAGCTCTGTCCTGTCTCTCCTTGCACCTGAGCTCAGAGCCATCCCTTCTCCAGGCAAGGCTGTCAGGGCTTGGGGTTTGCTGCCTTTCTGGTCCTAAAACCCTCAGCAACTCATGCTGCAAATTCATACTTTGTGTGGTCACAGCCTCCGCCCTGTTTCTGAAAGGACAGAGATGGTCAAACCCCCTTGGGGTGGGGGAACCTCTCCAGTCCCTGCCCAGCATCACTGGACACTTGCATTGTCCCCACCAGCAATCCTGGGCTGTCACCTCCCTGGAGAAGGAGCTGATATGAGAGAACAGGCACACAGGAGGCACTGAGGACTTTAGAACTGAGCTTGAACAGCAAGGAAACATTAATATATGCTCTTTCCCCTCGTAAATATTTCTTCAAAAGACACTGCAGCTATCTGGGGCGCTCCTGCACAACAGCAAGTCATAAATGATGGCTTTCTTCAAGCAGAGCAGACTGGAAGTTCAGTTAAATACATTAAATTAACTGTCAAAATAATCTTCCAGGAGTTGATGAGCCCAAAGATTAAATGGCATGTTATTTCTTCTCCCTGCTTTTTTTATCTTAGCAAAAAGGATTTACAGTAGATTCCAAAATCCATGTTTTAAATGAATTGCAAATAGTTTCTTGTAGACTTGGCCTATTTGAAAAGATTATTACCCAAAACAACCCCTCTGTCAGGGGGAATGTAGGTTAAAGAAAAATGGGAATGTAAATAGATGTAAAGTCTTTACAGTGAGTTCTGCAGGGGGCATGTTTATTTACTTTTGAAAACCCCAAACCTGGCTTCCTATGCAATTAAAAGGCCCGGTTCTTCATTGCAAAACATATCAGCATTTTTGTGTGTGATCAGTAAATATTTGGGCTGAAACCGTTCAAACATAAGCTTTCAATAATCTTTGTTTTGCCTTCCCCCACTTCCCCCCCTGTTCTCTGGCTGAGTCTTGATTTGAATTTCCACATTCTAAAAATACATGGTTTTATTTGAAGAGCTCAGATATCTTGTTCATTTTGCTGTTTTATTACCAGGAAAATCCAGTGCTCCTTTGGCTGATGTTCAGCATCACGGAGTCAAACAGCAACACAGGATGTGCAGCGAGGAGTTGTTTGTTATTCCCAACCACACTCTGCTGGTCCCCTGTAGGGTAAAGAAGCAGGGAGAGGAAAAGAAAGCCAAAGCTTCTGGAGGATTCCCCCATTTCCTGTGTTCCTGGATGTTCATGTCCAAGTTAAAAAGTAACATTAATTACAGGCATCTAGGAAGAGCCATAATCATCTGTCATTCATGGTGACAGGATGACATCTCCTGTTTGGATGGTTCAGCATTACCATTTGCAAGCTCAAGAGCTCGGGCTGCAATGGTAACTATTTCTGACAACCTCAGGAGATGGGTTTGACATTTTTGGATTTATGTGTGTGCAGGGGAGGCCTCGTGGCAGCACAGGTATGTCTTAGGGCCTTCCACAGGAAAAGTGGTGTACCACCCAATGACATTAAACTCCTCCAAAGAGCCAACATACAAAGTGTGCTAAGTTGTCAAGCTGTGGCAACTCAGTCGTGTGTCCTATTCTTCCTAAATCTCTGCTTTTATCTGGGAGCACGTATGAAAACAAAGGCTGCCCACTGATTCACTAACGAGGCCAGAAGAGAGCTCCTCAGAGCTCAACTTCATCCTTTGCTGCTGGAAGTCTTGTGGATTTTCTTGCTACCAGGATGAGTTCCAGTGAGAAATACTTGTTTGTAAAATTAAACAAAAGGCAGTAGCTGTTAAGAGTTGATCTGTTTATCCCCTACATCTGTGGTGTTATGATTGCAACTGTCACCAAAGTCTTGCTCGTGAGTGCCTAAACTGAGTTAATTGGGCTGGAGGGCAGAAGGGGCAGGAATGCCAGACCCAAAAAATGGTTCAGCATGCAGAGCCTCCCCAGCTCAGGACTGGTAAGCACCCACGTGCAGCTGAACAGATGGCCAGGATTGCATCTCTGTGTAAAGCAGGGTGCCGGAATGGCAGAGCTTTTTTTGTCTGGGTGGGGTTTTTTTTTTCCCCTCCTGTCAGATATCAATCTCTCAGAGAGCTGACACGTCTCATCTCCTCCCTGGCTCTGGCTTCTCTGTGTGTGTGCTGGCTCCTGCTCAGCTCAGAGCTATGCAGGATTCAGGAGACCCTGTGCCTGCGTTGCTGCCTGCCCCACAAAACCTTCCTGCGTGTCCTCGCCACCCGTGTGCTGCTGTGGCTCATCCCCGAGGTGCACTGCAGGTGGTTCAGAGCCTGGGGTTGGCCACATAGCTCAAGTGTGAGAGGGATGCAGCATCTTCATCACTCCTGATTGAATAATGTGCCATGAGACACAAGAACCACTTGCCTGTGAAATTCACTAATGATGTGTTATGTTAATAACAGCAGAAATGAAGAATAAAGAAGAAAGCAAAGAAAAGAATCCCCATCCAAGGCCAAATCTGAGTTAAATAACGTAAGGAGTATCTCCTGTGATCATCTAACTATAGATTAGATCAATGACAACATCTGAGGGAGGCCAGGAGAGTGGCTCTGAGCCCAGAGCTCTGCAGCACTGGCTGCATTTGCAGCCCTTATCATGGTTTACAACACAAGTGTTTTCCCTGCACATCACAAGGTTCCCTGGCTGGCTAATGTACAGCCACTGTAGAAATAAACATTCTGCTAATTTTTTCTTGCTAGAGGAGAGATCAAGCAGTAATTCTTCGCTGCCACATGGAAAGAATATGCAAAACCAGTGCTTCTAAAGGTCAGACTTACATTAGACACTGCGAATATGGATAGAAAAGGAAATTTGTGCTCATTTTGCCCTTTGGGTGGATGCTCAACGATACAAAGTTTGGTGTGCAAAGTAATTTTTATACTAAAGGAGTAAATTCATAACGTGGACTCTCTGAGGAAGTTCATAGGAATCTTTGCTGGGCCTTGATAGGGGATTTCTAACTACCATGATGAATGTCTTTGTTTGCTGTGTTTATTTTTCTCCCCCAACTGAACCAGTCTCAGGGTGTTTATTGTGCAGTTCATTATTTATACCTCTGCATTCAGCTGCCCTCATGGGATCAGCTCCCTCTGTGCAAACACACAGTGGGAAAGCCCCTTCTCTAAAGAGCTTTAGCCATCGGTGCTAATTAGAAGACAAAGGTGCCTGCTGCTCTCCCCTACTTTGTTCTCACTCACAATAGCAGGCAGTTCGTTTTCCACGATGTCCCAGGAGACAATGGGCTTGTACCACCCACGGATCTTTTGGCAAGAGCCACCACCCCGAGGGTGCAGGTTCAGAGCTGGCAGTGGAGGGTTTGTCCGTTCTGTGAACAGAGGAGGATTTGCAACGTACTCCTTGCCCGTGGGATGCTCAAGTTTTAGCATGTCTTTGGCTTTTTTTAACATGAAATAAATACCTCAGCTGTGGGAAGTTGTCATTCATGTGCCTTTGTGTTAAGGAACCAAAGAAGCCTGGATTTTCCTCACGGGAATGTGGCTGGAGGTGAGGCCATGGCAGCATCCTCCAAACACGCTGCCTTCGCTTCAAGGACTCCAAAGAACTTGAGCTGCAACTTCTTCTTCCATCTTTCTTTATCTTTGACGTTTCCAGTGTCTGTTTGGGAAGATATGAAGAAACGGTTTCCCACGTTTGTGGCTATTACACAATGGGAGTGTGCTATACAATGAAAGTTAAAATGATTTATAAAGTAGAGCACTCCAAAGGATACACAACACAGGGGATGAGAGAACTGCTGGAACACAATCTTTTGGCTGTGCATGAAAGCCCAATAATGATCTTGGAAATGTATTGATTCAGGGATTAGCAGGAAAGGCATCCAGCTAGGATGCTTTGTTCTCTTTTGGGTGGCATCACTAGAGACCTTGAGGAAGGTCAGTAGATCACACTGACTCTCAGTCATTCCAGCTGGAAGTTGGGCAAGAAGCAAAGACCTCATGGAGGACCAGATGCTGTATCCACACTCACTGTTCCAGGGTAAATAAAAGAAGAAAATGCTTTTCATTTGTTTGAGCAGCTGTTGTTCTCCACTGAAGCTTCCACTCCATCATTTTCAAATGCAAGTTGGCGAAGTAGCTGTACATCTTTCAAATGGCAAGTAAACGTAAAGAATAATTAAAATACAAAATTCCATTGCTACTGAAAGGGTATGAACCATGCTTTGTGTAGTGTAGTTAGAAGGGTTACAAGAACAGTGACAGAAAAGGCCAGTTGTTCCAGCCAGGCACTTCTCTTGACTGCATTACACAAGGCATTTTGAGACAGGCCAGAAAAGCCACATCATGAAACAAGACCTGGAGGATCTGAAACTGTTTCAGTTTTAAAGTACAGCTGCTGTGTTGTTTGCTTCCCCATCTTGCTGTCAGCTATTTCTGCAGTGAGGGCCATTAGATGTGGCCAGACATGCAGACTTGGCAGTGTAGATGGGATCCAAAGAACACTCCATACCTTATGGGAAGGTAAAGCCGTGTCGAGTTAGAGGCAGAAAGCTGATGCTTTGCAGTGCAGCTCTCTCTGAGCCCTGCAGAGCCTCGTGGGGTGGGATGGGATGGGAGACACTGGGACCACACGAGATCCAATCCTGTGGGCATCCCTGGCCATGACACTCTTCATTCTTACCATGCTCTGGTTCCTCCACCTCGTGCACCAAGGGCTGCCTGTCCCCTGCTGAGGTCACTGCCCACAGCACCACAGCCACCAGCCCTGTGCTCCCAGTGCTCCCCACCTGAGGACTGGGGACACCTCTGGGACTGGAAGGGTTCAGCCATGGACTTCAGGCAGTTTTGATGATGCACAAGTCTGACTGCAAACTGTGCAGCTCCTTAATTAATGACTCGCTGGCTTCGTTCCCAACTCACGGCTTCTCCACTTTGGCTATTCCAGTCACACATGCTCTCAAAGCAGCTTTGGCTTTTACAAATGCAACCCAACAGATGAATAAATAACAATAAGCTCCAGCTGAAATGCATTCAGGAAACATTTGATAGGAACTAATTTATTTTACTTTATTATTTAGCAGGCCAATATATAAAATTACCTATCACAACAGCAGATGAACTGATGCACTCACTTCCTATTAGCTTTCACTTGCTGTTATTGAAAGGTTCAAGTATAATTTTTGAGAGGGACTTACATAAGAAAGAGGTTTTTCATAAAGACAATATATTTTCAGGGTTTCCTGACATGAAAGTATACTAAAATAGCCCTGCATCATCAAGCCTCTAGAGCATCTAAGCTGCACCTTGAAAAGCTTACATCCTAGGCTGGTTTTAAGGAAGACATCACTGAAAATCCTACCATGAAGATTACAGCTGACACCACCTGTCTTCAGGCACAGTCAAACTTCCCACCACGTGGATGAAGTGTTCCCAGGGGATGGTTGTGCTCCCCCAGGAATGGAGCATCAGCTCAGATCTCCTTGCCTTCAGCTCTGGGAGCAGAGCCCATTGCACTAACTCCTCTCCTCTAACAAGAAAGGGGGGCAGCACACACGGGAACAGAGAAACCCCAAACCAAACACTACAGAAGCAAAATATTTCTGGCACAGACAGTCCTTTGCTTGGGAAGATAATGCAGTGTGCCCAGCTCCCTGCTGCCTGTGCTGTCCTTGAAGGGCACTGGTGTTTCAGGCAGTTTCTGAGCTTCTCCCTCCTGCCACAGGCTGCAGCATCACGTTCAGGTTTGTCCAACACAAGAGCTCACTACAAGGCTATGGGTTAAAACTCATCACAAGCATATGGGTAATCCTAGAAAGTGGAATACTAAAATGAATCTCAAGTAGTTTGGCTGCTCCTGCACCACACTGACTCTGCTTTGACAACACAATGTGGACAGACTCCCTGGAGTCAAAGGAAACCAGAGAGGGCAGCAGAAAGAGCAGCCAAATATATTCTCCTGGCTGTAAATAGCCACTACTACATAAAACACTTCATTGGATTCAGCGCTTTTGCATTCCTGAAAAATACAGTTATGATGATAAGGGTGAAAACCAGAAGAAAGTTGAACTAGCTGCCCTTGGATCCCTAATATGTCTAGGAAACAAAAGCAAACCCTCAGTATTTCAACCATGGTGGAGGTTTTTTTTTCATCTTTAGACATTTGCTGTTGTATTCAGATCTCTCTGTTAGACAAAAGAAACAGCTTGAAATACTTAGGCCCCAGTCCTGAAAATCAGGACCAGTTAGAGGTCTCACTGAATAAATGTTTGAGTCTTTGCAAGAGCAGAAATCTGGTCATACCCTCTGAAAATCTTGTTTTGTAAAAACAAACAGAAATTGAGAATGGGTAACTCTGAAAATTTTATGGTGGGTCCAGATAGCAAAGAAATGTAAATGGAAATCTGTCTATCACATACCAGGAGACTATGAAAGTTGAGCGTGTCACACGCTTGGGCTCTTCTATTTGTACAGTCATTTATTCAGCAGTTCATCCTGGTAGTTTTCCTACCCCTTCAAATTTGTGACATTGTAGAATATGACACAGTTTCTTTAAAAGCTTTGAGTGGTTATATGGAAATTAAACTCATCATTACTTTAAAAGGCCACAACATGCAAGGAATTTGTTGGTATGTTTAAGAACTGGAATGATCTTCTATTCAATTTTAGATTATTTAGCAATTAAACACACCAAGAGAGGTGTCTAAAAAGTCTAAAGTCTAAAAGCTAAGGGTTTGCCAAGTGAAGGCAGATATACAATTCTCGGAGAGAAAATAAATTGAGAAGAAAGCAAAAGTTCAGTAAAAGAAATCCATAATGGTGAATTTCTTCTGAAAAAAAAAAGAAAATCCATAATGGTGTATTTTAGAAGGTATTTAAATGGGTAAGACTGGCCAATGTGTAAAAGAGAGAGTGCTCAGATATCGACAGGTCACTTTGGAGACAGGGAAGGTTAAGTGACTTTGAGCACTAACAATGTCCCCAGGGTTCGATGGGATAAAAAGAAGAGAGAAGCATATTCCAAGTAAATAGAATATTGAGTGTAATAGAAAGAACTACCACCAATTAATTTCTGAGGTTAATGATAACGTAAAGCAACACAACATATGTCCAGGGCACCCTGTGAAAGAGAAGAGTGCCTGGCACTGAAGGGCATTGGGGAGGAAATTCTCCTCTTCTGTTGCCATCAAATGCTTGTCCATCTCTGCACGTCCTTCCTACCTCCCAAAGGCACAAATGCCAAGGCTGTCCAACTGCCTGAGTAACCAAGCAACTCCAAATATATACATATATATTATATGTCTTCCTCTCCCTCCCATATATAAATATAGGCAACAGTGTTCTGATACAGTGAGCTCAAATTCTTAAACTGGTTTCTCATCTCTGTGATTCCCTCCCTGAATACAAACTGGCTTTTTTTTTTTTTTTTCTTTTGGTCATGACCAAAAACCCACTTTGCTACCTTTTGTGAATAACTTTCTGTGTGTTTTAGTTCTGGTCCTTCGCATCCTGAGCACCACACAAGCCCTTCTTGCTGCCAGAGCAAAGGCAGGCTGTACTGAGGTGGCTGTCTCCTGCTCTGCTGCACGGAGTAGGCACTTGCAATGATAATTCCCAAGACTGTGCTTTGAGGAATTAGTTAAATCTCCAGCTCTACCTAGAGCAGAGGAGTTTGTGGGGGTGGGGATGCTGCATGAAAAGTAGGCAGCATGAGACAAATATAGAAGCTGTCAAGAGAAGCTTATTTCAAGCATGTCCCCCCAAACCCACCAGTCTATTATTCCAGCCATAAATTTGTCCTTTGGTGTTTGTTTTTCTTGTCTTAGAGTCTGAAAGGCCTATTTCTAAGATTGTGAAGCCTCAGCTGTCATATCTGCTTTCCTCTCATTGCAAGCCACGCACTGGAGCGCCGTGCCCTTTCATATCAAATACATCATTAAAACAGGGCCCTTTTCCCATCAGAAAGAAGCTATTCAAGCATTCTCTTCTCAGCCAAGCCAATCTACGAGGGTCCCACCTTCCTGACCTGTTTCTGCCCACATGTACAGTTTCCATCCCTTCATGGGGTGGAGGGGGGGGGGGAAGAGGAGGGGCTGCCCCAGGAATGTGATCCGTGTGGATTAAAACACGTTCCTCAGCACATCAGAGGGGGCCATGGACCCCCAGCATGGAGACGGGGGATGTGTCCTTGAAATCACATCCTCGGACACAGCTCAAGGCTGTTTCTGCTGCTTGCAGGCACTTCCCAAAGCAAAGCCTGCCAGCAGTGAAAAACCTGACCTGAAACCTTTATACACTCTTCCAGCAGCCAGCTACAGATCAGAACCATTTACTTGTCTTTAATGGCACCCTCTTTAGGCATTTCCCCAAACAAAATTAACACCCTTAAATCCCCAAATCAAGTCAGCTTCCACATTTTGCTATGATTAAGTAACGTGCTGCTATTTATTTAATCCTCTTGGGAAACAGCAGAGCTGCTGTGGAAAGAAGAGCCATGTTTATTTTCAGGCAGTTCAAATTCATTGCGCTCCTGTGCTCCGAGGTACATATGCAGATTTACATCCTTGGTGCAGAGAAACCCATTTAGTGAAACAAAACACAAGCACCTAAAATACAAATGAGGGTGAGCCTTCAAAGCTGCACCACAGCCTCGTATCCTCCTCGCAAACGCAGAGCTCCCAAAAGACTACAGCACCCAGCATGCACCAAAATGCCATGGCATATCTGGACCCAGGGTGACAGCTTGCATGAAGGAGCAATTAACCTGCCTTAGCTGAGCAGGAGGGAGTGGGAAGAATCGTGGCCACAGCTGTTCCATATTCCTGAAAACTCGGTGCAGCTGCCAGCTTGCCAGATTACCCTGCACTTCAAAGCTAGGGAAAATTTGCAATCTGTTTGACACGCTGGGCGTTGGGAAGGAAAGGGGCTCTAAAAAGGACTTTGGGAGGGCTCAGTGAATACTGGGCTACCACAGGAAGACACTTAAATGCAGGAAAAACAAACAAACAAACAAAATACCCAAAAACCAACAAAAAACCAAACCAAAACAAAAACAACAACAACAACCAAAAAAACCAAACAAAAAACCACAAAAAAACCCCCAAAACAAACAAAACCAAAAAAAAACACACAAAAAAACCCACCAAAAAAAAACACCAAAAAAACCCAAAACAAACGAAAAAAAAACCCAACCAAACAAAACCAGAAAACAAACAAACCAACCAACCAAAAAACCGAAACACACCTCTGTGGACAAATGTGCGTGGGGTGTGTTTGCTTTGGAGAAAACGCTTTAAGTTAAACTCTCGAGGGAGCAGAACAAAAGCCAGACCGTGTCACAATGGGCGTTGGCATCCAGAGCGCACTAATGAGCTGTTCCACCTAATGAATGAACCCGTGTTCAGTGTTTTGGGGACAATGCCAACAAGCTGCAGCTCCGTGACACTCGTGCTGACCTTCCCCCCACCCCCTCCTAGGGGTTTTGTGCTGCTGCCTGCAGACAGCGTGGTTGGCAAGCTCGTGGCCAGCCTTGCCAACCAGCTGCCAGCACAGGGAGGGAGGTGGCACCTCGCCCGTGGCTCCCAGACCGCCTGCTCCCGTTGGGTGCTACTGAGGTGTGTAAGGAAAGTTTGGCTTTCTGCAAAGCTGAGAGTTTGGGAAGAGAAACAGCCTTGCCAGTGCTTACCACCACGGCAAAGGTCAAGAGTTGGGTTAATGAGATTGGCATTGCCGGTTCATCTGTGAAGTTGGGCAGCAGCACCAAACCCGCTGTGCTTCCTGAGCCTCTCTGTCTGCAAGCCCAGCATGGACAGCACAGGCTTTGGCTGGAGGTGAGATCAGGCAGGAGCCCAAGGTGAGACATGGACTCAAACCACCTCACCATGGTGACTTGAGATAAACCCCACCATACCTTGGGGTCAAAGAGGGTAGGGGAGCATGCTGGAGTTTGGTACCTCTGTGCCCTTTTGAACTGTCCACCAGAGTGGTGGACCACCAGCCACCCCACAGATTGCAGCACTGCTTGAAGTCTTCCAACACCTCCAGCTTCTCATGCTTCTCTGTCCAAACCTCAGCCTGCACCTGTGTGGGGAAGCAGGCTGTCTCCTGGGTGCTGCACAGGAGACCTCTGCTCTGCCCTGAGCGTAGTGATGTCGAGTCTCTTTAAACCATTCCTGTTCTTTTCCCTGAGGTGAAGATGCTGGAAGAGAGGTCAGTTAACTGGAGGCAATAAATCCTCTTTATTCTCACATCTGATTCTGCAAAATGTTAAAAATAGAAGTACCCATTTGTGTTTTCTCTAGTCCTGTCAGAGTTAAGGCCTTGGGTGTATATTTGTACAAGATGTACATCTATAAAAATCTTCACTTCCTCTTCTTCTCCCCCACACACATATGAAGGCACTGCAGCACTTGAAATTTTTCAGTTGCCTGGGAGAAAAATGCTGTGAAGAATGATCAAAGGTTAATGAAAAGTTCAGCCAAGGAGCAGACCCCAGCAGAGATAGCAGTTCTTTAAAGCTTTCAAACAGCTGACAAGAAACCATCAACAAGTATTTGTGGTCAGGGATAAAGAGAAACATCTTTTTGAACACATCCAAGCATGAAACCTCCGTGGTAGTTACCTTATAATATTATCCCTACATGTCAAACCATGTCATTTTTATAAAGAAGACTGATTTATATATGACAGCAGCAACTTTTTACAGCCCTCGGGGGCTGTGACTTCAATAGCTGAGATCTGAGTAGTAGTAGAACTGTAGTCTACTACTCCCATAATAAATGGCAGTGGGAGGAAGAGGATTGTTGCTTTCTCAATCCTATTACCAGACTTTAATAAGTATTGCCTGTGAGTGCAGTCAATTTGCTTTCAGGGCTCAATGAAAATGGTGCTTTTTTACCCCTTTTTTGTTGCTGTTGTTGTTGTTTTGGTTTGGTTTGGGTTTTTTGGTTTGGTTTGGTTATTATTTTCACTTTTTTCCCCCTAGGTTTCTCATGTTTTAAAATAGAACTGTCTTGAAAGTAAGTTTTTGCTTAGATGCCTGGGAAAGGTCTAAGTATCTTTATTTATGTTTTGAAAATATTCATGTTATAAAATAAACACTCTTGGGTTGTTTGAGTAACTAAAGCCCCAGAAGCTGCGCTCACATGCAACCGTGGTCCACTGTCCTTCCAAAAAAGAGAGCCAGGGTTGCTGGAATGGTTTGTCTGGATCAGAGCCTGCTCCTGCCTGAGGGTCTAAAGACCTCAGGAAAGACAGCAGTGGGAGCAGCCAGCTCAGTGGGGCCAGCCCAGCAGATGCCTCGATGGTCCCAACAGCAAGGGATCTTCTCACATGGGCTCTAGTTTGTGTTGCAACACCCCTTAACAGAGGGTGGAGGCTCTTCAGGGGGGCATGAGCTTGAAGAACTGGTGCTGGAAGAGAATGATTCCCATTCTCAGGGGTGAATTATATGGTGGATGTTGATGGAATGGACAGAGACCTTAATATCTGTAAGGTATTTGCAATGGGAGTTTATCGTCATAAGTATTTTGATCCAAGGAGTAGTCACAAACATCCAGATTGTTCTGATTAATTTAGATATGTTAATGGTGGATGTGTTCTAACCAGGGTTTGATGCACCAGAGCATTTTTGATCTGGACTTTATTTTCCTGTCGCCACGGTGCTGTACATGTAAACACGCCTTCTTTAAAAGTATCAAATACAAAAGCAGATTTAAAGCATTTTAGAACCCAAGTGCTGGGATCAGAAAAACATGCATGGTGTTTTGACATGAGCTGAAAATACACCCAAAGGCTCCTTTCCAGCATGCTGACAAAAACATATAAATTAGCCTGGCAAAGGTCTGGCTCCCAGCAGAGCTCCCAGCCCTGATCCAGCAGAGCAGCCAAAGCCACCGACACGTGGAGAGTCAGCCCTCCTCCAGCAAGGATTGTACCTGTGGCCGTGGCAATGAGAGCACGGGGGAGGAACAGCTCCCTGCCCCTCAGCTCAAGGATAAATTAGCATTTCTCTGTGCCTCGATGGCCTTGGCTGCTCTGTCAGTGGGAAGAGGAGGAGCAGAGCAGGGAAAGACAGCCCCGAGCATCACCTCTGCTGGGTGCTGTGCCACCACTGTCCTCTCGTACAGCCACTCGGTGTTCTGGCTCCTGTGGATAAAGAAGACAACCTGGTGCAAGCTGAAACACCTTCCTGCTGCTTGGTCAGCCCTTTCCCTGCCCCCTCTGCCAGATTCAGGACTCAGGGTGTCCCCTTGTCATGAGTTTGGTTCTCAGTGTGCAGCCACCCGCTCAAAGCAGGCACACACAGCTGTCCTGCCTGGGTTTGCTCCTCCTTTCTGCATCACGGTTTGCCTCCCCACTCAGGCTTTTCATTTTTAGACCTGTGACCATTTGTGCAAATAGGCTGGTGGAGGCATGAAATGTCTTTAAATAGCTTTGAAAACAAAAAAAGCAAATTTATTTAGTGATGCTTCTTCTTATGGCTGATGGATAAAGTTCACCCTCAGGCGTGAAAAGATGCAGACTTTAAGTCACTTTGTGAAGAGAAGGATTTTCTCTTGGGACACAACAATAGCATGAAAAAAATCCCAAAATAAACAGGCCATTTTTATTGAGTTCAATATTTGTTTAGGTGCTGAAACCTAGTTCCTAATTTTAGGCCCACAGTTTTACCAGCACTGAGAACCCTGGCCCAAATAACATCAAAGTCTCAGAAGCACCACAAGAAGGAAGTTAACATTAGGAGTGCAATTTCTTTTAAAGCATTGCAGGTTCTGTGATTTACACTTCTAATTCCTAAAGATGCTCTGGAAAAGGCCATTAAAGTGTTTTTCAAGCATGCTAGGACTGCTGGTGGGGAGTTCCAATTCAAAGCATTAATATTATTGCTTAGCCATTGTATTTAAAGCACAAAGGGGCCATGTGGCCTTCAAATGTCACTTGAAAAAAAGGAACCTTCCCCTGGAGAGATCAGCTTTTTTCTTCCAGGAATTCTCTGCTCCCAGGCAGATCCTTAGTACTGAAGGGATACTCATTCACATCTTGTCTGTTCTTATAAAGGCTGAAGGAAAGTCTCCCAAAGGAACGTTTGTGTCTCGCTGCTGCACCTCGTTGGTGCTGCCCTGCAGCTCAGGCTGGAGCACTGCTGGTGAGGAAACACCACAGCCCAAGCTGCTGGTGGAAATCAGATCAGCAGCTGTGCCTCACTTTTAGCTGCCCCACCTGCTCCACAGGACAGCCACACACACACAGAGACCCCAGCAGCCTCACCTTTACCTCTGGAGCAAACCCTCCCTGTCACCGGGTCTAAAGAGGGGTCACATTTTGCTTCGTGGAGCTGCCAATTGGGTGGATTATTCCAGGTGTAAACAGACCCCTCACCCAGGTCACTCCACCTGCCCCCAGCAGCTGGTGCCCTGAATCCCTGCCAGGTGTGGGCACTGCCCCCCACCCTGCAACACTCCCCTCCCAGAACATTTATAGCCTGGAGGTTGGAGGGCAGCAGTTTATGGGGTGTAGCTGCTCTAAAGTGTGTCTGAGGAGGATTTCATCCCTTGTTTCTGCATTGGGTGTGTTGTGAAGCTCTGTTACAGTGTGTGTGGCTCCTCAGTCACAGGTAAGAAGCAGCCCCTGGGATACTTTGGTGCTGAGTGCTTTCACTTGATGTTTCCACATCTGTGGATTTTGAAGTGGATGGCATCAAGTGGGCTGTTTTCTCACAGTTTGCCCTGCTGAGTTCTTTGTGGCCATCTGCCAGGGAAGCAGGTCTGTGTCCCAGAAAAAGCAAAGGTGCTCTGAGATTCTCCTGTTTTTTTATGGTCTGCTAAAAAATACGAGACTTGCATGTTTATTTATTGTTGTGATTGCTTCTCAGCCTCTGCAAAACTAACCACGGTGAGTGTGGGCTGTTTGGGCATACAAGAAAAAAAGTTTAGTGCCATAAGATCAAGTTAATTCATGTATAACAGGAACTTTTCTGTTGCACCTTTACTGGTGTTTTGCCCACAGTCTTTGTGTTTGAAGTTTGTTACATTGCCTGTGAGATAATGTTGCTTGGGAAGAGGGTGACCTTCTAAAAGTAGCTCTTGGTGGGCAGGCGCTGAGTGATTTTCAGAACTCAACTGTACTGAGAGCTCAGAAAATAAAAGCAGTTGAGCAGATGATGGAAGGTGTTTGATCCTGAGGTAGGGAAAGTACTTGACCTTTTGTGTCTGCTGCATCCTCCTGGTACTGTGAGCTGTCTCTCCCTGCAGTGGGCTGTGTGACACACTTAGGAAGGACCTGGTTTGCACCTGAAATAAGAAAGGGGTTTCTTGTGGCTTCTTTCTCAATACTCTGGACTTCTAAGGTATTCAGGCCTTCCTTTTATTTGTGACAGTTTTCTCTTGGTGGAGTCCATAGTAGTTTGTGGTGGTTCATGCTGGCATAAGAATAGAGAACTTACAGGACCAGGACTTTAGGGAGGAAAAAAAAATTTGGAGAAGAAAACCTTCCTTAGGTTTATTGTGATGACTCAGCAAGTTTCTAGAATGGGGGTGTGTGTAATTAGCAGGGCAGTGTTGCTTGGTCTGTAATAACTAATGATTACCAGGTGACCTCAATATTTGCTGTAGCTCTCCTTGCCTGGCTTAGGACTTCTGGCTCACCGTGGAGCATCTTCAAGCCCCAGAACAAAGGACTTGATGTCTCATTGCAGAGAAATTCCATTTTCCCCAGTGTGTCTCATTTCACAGTCCAGGTGGATGGCAGCCCTTCTGGGGGCTCTGTGCCTTGTCAACTGGGAACTCCTGCAAGGGGGGAGGACTCTCAATTAATTTTAAGGAAATGATTTCAGAAAGAAAAAAAATCGAGGTCTTTGCCTGGAACCCCAAAGTTTCTTGTTTTGATACTGGGAATGGACCTCATATTAGAACATTCAGTCAATTCATCTACTTAGGACACCAGGAATCTATTTTTGAAGAACAAAGCAATGCGTGAAAAGCACCTGAAGTATTAACTGGGAGAACATAAGTAATTAATCAGAATCAGGTATTTTGTGAGAATTCAGGACTTCAGTCAGACATGTGAATGTTAGAATTCCAGCTGTCTGGCAAGGGCTGTGGAGGGGATCCAAAACATTTATCTCTTGAAACATGTGCTTTATATCAGCTTAAGCTCTCTGGACAGTAAATATCTGGTGTTTTCTTTGCTCTCCTAATCACGTTGCTTTACTTTGCTGAAACTGAGAAGATAATCCAACCTTTGTTTCTGATGGTTACTTTTCATAAATGACTATTTATCTCCAGAAAGCCCAATGATGTTCTTCCACGTTACATTTCCAGTCATGCCCCAGTTGTCTCTTGTACCATGTAAATAGGCCATCTGAGGCTGGACTTAGTGCCAGTGCTGCTGAAGTGTGTCCTGTTCCAGTATGTTGTGGCTGGTTAGCCCATGTTTCTTGCTGTTCCTACACCTTTTTGTCCAGGAGGATGGAGGGGTACCCTGTGTTACCAACTACTGAGCTACTACAGACTTAGTGTTGTAGTTGCCACTGGCAGCAAGTGTGGTTGGGGATGCAAAATGGCTTTCCTTGGTTCATTCATAAGGAAGGAAGGAACTGGGCTGCCCAGTCCCACTGGAATAGTCACCCTGCTGAGCTGGTTTTGGGTAGTGGGAGAAGTGATTGTGATGTTTGCACACTGTGGTTGATGTGCCAGCTTTCACTCTGCTTCCAGGGCAGCTTCCTTGGGAGCAGGAATCTGCTTTCTCTGCAGCAATCCAGAGCTCACTTTGGCCTTCCCCAAAGTCAAAGGCAAGGCAAAGGTACTTGAAGGAACAAGGAGGAGATAATTCTTTAGTAGGGGGTGAGAGTCTGATCTGTTGCAATAGCAGGGATCAGGCACTGGGTCTATTCCTGTTCTCACTGACCTACTCTGACTCTGGGAAACTCACTCAGGCTGCTTGAAATCCCCATTTGTGGGAGAAGGGAAATTCTCCTTCACCTTCATCATCATCAATGTAGCAAATATAATAGCCCTTATCTAAAGGGATTTATTTTAACACCATGATGTTTCTTACCCTCTTTCCCCTCAGCTCTAGCTGTACAGGGTATTGGCAGGCTTATAGGACGGAGCGGGATCATTCTTTCTCCCCTCCTCCCTCTTAGTGCCCTTACCAGGGAAAGGAAACACTTCCATGAAGGCAAGGAATTTCTTTGCTGTTCTGAACGTGCCTGGCCCAGAAGAGGCTTTGTTAGCTGACTCAGCTTCAGCAGCACTGAAATGAAATTAGCAGGTGTTAAGCCTGTTCTGAAATGCAGCATCACTGTGACCCGATTAATAACAACCTAACTCTTTTAAGCTGCCTCTTTGGCCTTCTATGATTAAAATTTTGCCAATACATCATGTCATTCCCTCGGTTTTTCTTTATGCCAGAATGAAATTGTCCTTATTGCATTAGCCTCAGTAGCTGGGGGATGCTTGTTATTGAAGGCATTCAGATTGCTGTGGTCTTGTTCCTGCAAGGAGCACAGAGTGTGCCACCCCTTCTGGAGCCCCACGGGTACCAGCAAGGGCTGGCTCACAGCCAGGGAGGTGCAAAGCTTCACCCATGGCACTAACTGACCACTGCTGGGGATTATTTTATGTGGCTTGTTTTGTTTGAGACTTTGGATTCAGAGCCCACAGTGCTCTCCTGGCCTGATTAAACTGGAGCCCTGTTTGGAAATCATGTGCTTTGCTTGACTCTTGTGCTTTCTGGCTGGTAAAATGCTGTGGGGTTACAGAGAGACCCATATTGTCTGGGGATTACTCTTGTGGAAAACAGCAAACACCACTGCATTTTTACTTTTCAGTGATTAGAAAGGGAGGCAACCCCCTCTGATCCTTCCCTCATTCAGTCTGTGTGATGTGGGTTTGTGTCCATTATCTTTGCTGCAGATGCTGTTGGTAAAACAGCTTCTAAGGAAACAACCAGGTGTGATGTATTGGGACACCAGCCCCTGCCTCAGAAGATGTGAATGCTATCACTTCTCTTGCAGCCTTCACCTTCCTGGGCTCCTATTTTCTGCTCTTCATTTATTTATTTAGCCTATGAGTTGTTAGGGCAGGGCAGGGCTTGCTTCTTTCATGCTGCATTCAGAAGAGCCCTGATCCCTTGATAATGCAGCAATAAATCTCTTGGAGAGTTTCCTGACTTGACAATAGTGTGCTGAGTCCCATCTTCAGACATTCAGGAACCCAACAGGCTCAAGTATTTAAGTGGTAACCAGCAAGACAAGAATTAAAACTGGGTCAGCCTTTTGGAAACTGGTGTTTTGATACTCTGTCATTCAGCAATTCCCCCTGGGAACTGGATAACCAGATTTTCAGTATCTAATGCACTGATGTCTTCTGATAACCTTCCTGCTGGTTTTGATGACTGAGGGCAGACTCTCAAGGTGCTGGTCCTACTTGACTTCTGAGATTTCCTCTAACATCTGGTGTCAACAGAGGTGAAGTTCATCCGCCTGCAGAAGGCGTGTGTGTCACCAAAATCAAGTTCTGCTATGGTGGCTGAGCTTTACCCTGTCCCTTTTTGCCATCTAACCGTGCTGCTTATCCCCATGTGCCTCTGAAAGATGTTGTGGATGTCCTGGATGGTGGGGCTGCTGAAGGGCCGTGTTCCTTCTCCCCCAGTACAGCTGGTTGGTGCAGTGCTTACACCCACAAGCACAAGGCAGTAGCAGCTCTTAGATATGCTGTAATCCAATTTGAGGGCATGCTCTGCCAGACTAAAACTGATCTGAAACCCCCAAGATGTGCAAGTTCAGACTGCTGAACCCTTTGCTCTGGGTTCCTGAGTAGGTCTCTGAACATAGGAGAGGAAAAAAAATCATGCATGAAAGCAGAATATCCATTACTGCTAGAGAGTGTAAACTGTGGTTAAACTAAAATTGTGTTGCTACTAGAAGAATTTGAATTGTGCAGAGATTTTTTTTTTTATTAAAAAATGAAGGATTTCTTTGTGTTACTGTGACTTCCATGGCTCATACTATTTTCACACAGATCTAACGATTTTTTGTATAACTAGTGTTTGCACACGTCCTGTATTTTGATACAAATTGTCTGGCACTGTGGCTCTCCTAAGTGGTCACCACGGTAAACAAAGCCCAGTCACGGTGTGTTGGGAGAAGGAAGCAGCTTTGCAGTAAAGCAGCTGCCAGGGGAAGAGACAGTGTGAGACTGCAGCCCTGAATCCTGTCGCTGACTCCAGGCAATGCAGAGCAGCAGGAGACAGGGCTGCAGCAGATGGTCTGAGTTTGATTAATCAAATGTCCTGAATTAAAGCCTGATTGTTTTTCCTTTTTTTTTTTTTTAAAAAAAAGTGGGTTAAAAAAATAAAAGCAAGCTGACAATGTAAATGCATGCACTGTCCATCCCTGTCGTTGACTACAATTAAGTGAAGGCTGAAGGAATCGTTGTTTTCCTGACAGAGCTCAGCACATGGAACATCAGAGTGTTTAAATAGATTTCAAACCTTGTGGGGTGCACAGGTACAGCCAATTCTGCATCCTCTGGAAAGGCTGAGCTGGGGACCTGATGAAGGAGAGGCAGGTTTGTGCTAAAATACACAGGGAGTCCCCAGTCCTGGGAGCTGCTCTAGGCCCTGGAACAGGACCCAGGACATTCACCACCCTGTGTGAGAATTCAGTGTAGCTGAGGACTGAGCCTTCCAATGGGACTTCCAGAGAAGCAAACCAGACCTCAGTTCTCCACTGCTGAGGCTGCATGTTTCTTTCTTGCTTTTAAATCATGTGCATGTTTTATTGTAATTAATCACTAACACGAGAAATGGGGAGAAATGACAGAAGTGGTGAAAATCATATTCAGCTCTGATCTTCCATTTCTGAAATAGCAAAAACCACCCAACATTTTTTGGAGTGCAGAATTGAATTAAAAGTATAGATTGATCATAAGTCCTCTTGGCTCTAAGCCAAGAGCAGAGCTATTAATTTGATGCAAATTAATCTATGCAAATTTGCACACTGATTTAATGAAGAGACAGACATGCAATCATTTCATTACTTCTCAGATTTTCAATTAGATTGAATTCAGTAGCTGGCCACCATCGTAGTGGAGGAGTTTTGCTAAAAGGTTATTTGATGAATATTTATGAATTTGTGACTCTGCTACAGCTGAGCTTAATAGCAAGTATCATACTTTTTGAGTACATGCAAATGATTCTTCAATCTCCTAATGTGGTGATTGATTTACCTTTTTTTTGTCTTGACTGCTCTATCTTTAATCCCAGTTATTACTCTGGTGTTCTGGTTGGAGACAAATGAGTTGCTTAGGGGTAAGTGACTGTTTTAAATTATTACAAACACTGTCTTGTTTCATGGCTATTTCAGTGTGAGACGTGATGTTCTAAACAGCTGGAAATGTGACAAACCTCGCTCAGAGTGCAAACAGATAAAAATTGAGACAACCCATAATATTGCCCTGGGCAAAAAAGATGTCACTTCTACAGATGTCTGAGATTAGAGGGATGGATTCCTTTCTTGGGAGTTCTATAATGATATTCCACCTTGCAATCCCCCTGAAGGATGAGTTTGGCTGGAAGTCTGATGCTTCTGCTGTACCAGTTCCAGTGAAGTTGAAGACAACGCTTAAGTGTTGTCCCAGTTTGAACTGGTGGTCCTGAGCCTTATCCAGCTTTTGATGAAATGAAAGGAGCTATTAAAAACTTTCTGTAAATGGGAACAGGAGCAAGTCCAACATGTTCTATCCTTATTTTTAATTGTTTCAGGTTCTTAGTTGTAAGGATCCAAATTAAAAACTGAGATCACAATGCGTTCATGTACTGCAGGTCCACTTTTGAGTTAGTGGATGTTTGGGGAACAAACTAGATCAGGTAGCTAAAGATTTAACTCATGTGCATGTGTAAAATACACATAAGTCCTTTGAGAGCTTCAGAAAGGCTTTTCCCTGGAGTCATTTAAGGCCATAGTAGATCTCTGGCTTCAAATCAGAAGGTACACCCACTATATTTCTCCAGACACCTTCCTTTATTACTGATAGGCTTTGTTTTTTCTTTCCATCTTTCAAACTGCCTGTTCATGAGACATGGGCATAAAGTTGAACCAGATCCTTTCTGGAGACAACCAGCATCAGCAAAAGTCATGCAAAACACTGTCTGCCCTTGGGTGGCTTTTACCCCCCAATCTATAGACAGAATTTCAGAAACCTGAAGTAGAAAACATTCCATTTGGTGCCAAATTAAACCGGGATGTGAACAAAAAGTGATCCATTATTATGAGCACCTCGAATCTCCCTTTTCCTATGTTTATCCATGTAGCCTCTAACAAAACCTCCACTACCTGTCAAAACAAAACCTCACTACCTCACAGCCTCTTCCTGTGACCCTAAGTGAATTGTTTAGCACCTGGCAGGAGAGATTCATTGTGTCTCTCTGCATCTCTCCTCAGCTGTGCTGCAAATGGCATTTTGGATGCTCCTGAAGTCAGCCTGGAGAGATACACAGCTGGTACTTTGGTTAGGAGATGGGGGGGTTGTGATGCCCTTTAGTTCCTGACAAAACCAGTTCTGATGACAGCATCTTGCTGTTCATCACCAACTTCAAGCTCGGCCTTGGACTTCAGCCCTATACCAGTGCAAGGTGTGTGAAAGCACAGATAAATGTGAGAGGAAAAAGGCTGCAATTTGTGAGCTTTGCAAAAAGGAGATCTTGAACTGCACAAGGCAACATGGAAATAAGCCCTATATTTTACCCATTCAAAACTGGAAGGATTTGGCCAGCTAAAGACATAGTAAACTGTGATGGAGATGACAATTGCAACCAGGACTAAGGCAAAGCTGGTGTCACTTGCACCTTCTGCCAGAGTCCTCAGTGTGCCAGTTAAACCAGTTTTATTGCCCCTTGGTTGACACCCACATCTCTTACAATTACTCCCACATAACCACAAGGCTGGGACACTCTACTTGAGCAAGAGTATTCTCTGTCAGAAGAGCCAGAAGAGCAGGGTTTATCTAGAAAGACAAGCTGTGATAAGGAAGTGTTGACCAAAGAGGGCTGCACCTCCTTTTAGATTTCACTCTCCACTGGAGCCAAGGTGTTAAGGTCATTCACTCCTGCTCTAAGATATACCATGTTGTATCTTCTCACTGACCTCTGCATGCTATCCAGACTATGAATTAAATCTTGTTTGTGAGGGAGGAATTTAGATGGGAAAATGGGAGAGCAGCAGGCTTGAGAGGGTTGGGAGGTTGACAGGACAAGGAAGGTGTTTCCATGCTGCTGAGTCCTATTCTCTTTGACTGGCAAGGAGACTGGTCACTATTAAATTAGTGCCTCCTGAAATAAAGAATATTTATAATTTTATTTTTGCCATCCCTTTACTCAACAAGGTGAAAAGGGCACTGTTTTCCTTGGCCTGTTTCTTGCGCTATATAAACACCTGCAGGTTATGTCAGGCAGGACTCAGCTGCTCTGTAAAAAAATGCTGCAGGATTTCACCACAGGGGCCTGGAGTGCCTAGGGAGAAAAGCTCATTCAATACAGGCTTTGGGAAAGTTTGTAGCAAGTGTCGTTGGTGAGGTTTGTCCATACACTTATGTAAACTGGAGTATGTGGAAATAAGGCTTATCAAACTTGGCAAAGCAATATCAGCAGCAAGTGACCCAAGGCTGAACCACTGCAGGGAGGGTGGGCTGCAAAAGTTGACTCCCTCTATGAAGGGGTTTCTGATTTCCACACCAATTTATTTGTGTGATGTCTGTGCAGCTGAGTGTCTAATCACCTCCTGTTTAGTCCTATTTTCCCCTGCTCTGGAGACCATCCTCCCTGAGCTCTTTCTTTAGCCTAACAAAAGGAGCTTTCATCACTAGCTAGAGGTGTGACCACACAACTTTGTCCGAGAGGTGCTGCTGCTGACGGTGCTGTTATGTGACAGCGTGTGATGTTTCCACACTCCCTGGAAAGCTTGTCCAATGCCTCATTGCCCTCCTGAAAACCGCCTTTCTTCTGAGCAGCAGTGACAAATGACCATCACAGGCCCTGTGGAGCAGGAGGGGAAACAGCAAAACTCAGGAGAAATTAATTTCCTGAACTAACAGGCTAAAAAACCCCCATTTTTTCAGCCCCTGGCAGCGTTTCTGCCTCCCTGCAGAGCAGCTGAGGGGTGTCCCCTGTGCTGGTCTGGCACCTGGTGTGCTTTGCTTTGGTGGCTCGTGGAAGGGCATGGCACACCCACCCCAGCACAGTGAGGTGTTCCCTGCAAGGACTGAGCAAACCGGGGACACCACAATCCCTTTTTCCCTTTAAAAAGCAGGGCTGTTGCAGGAAGCAGGGCTGCCCCATCTAAGGGACTGGGAGAGGTTTGGTCCCCAGTCCTGCTACTGGCCTGTGCTGGAGTGTCTGGCATGTCCCTGCCCTTCAGGGTGGGTGACCTTTCCTTGTGGACAGGCTGAGCCACCAAGCTTGGAAAGGAGCCCCAAATTGACACTAAGGTGAGTAAACCTGTGAGGAAGGAACAGAGATCTGTGTGTTCTCATGGATAAGGCACTGGTGGCATTACCTGAGGTAACTTCCCTATTGCCACTGATCTTCAGCCTTGTTATCTACTGCTACAGCTCCCTTCAGGAGGAAGGCACTGGATCTGCTCCTGAGCAGAGGGAAAATGAAGGTGAAACAGGGAAAATAAGATTTTGCTGCCTGGGGAGGGCTTTCCCTGCAGTCACAGCACTGAGGTGCTACCCCTGGGGGACTATACCAAGGCTGTTCCCTCTGCCTGGGGACCAGCAGAAAATCCCTTCCCCATGGTAGAGCTCCTCTGGCAGGGTTAGGGGCCAGGCCCTGGCTTGGCTCCCCACTGTGCTTTCAGAAGCCCCTGGCTGTCAGGCTGGGCAGGGCTGTGCCCATCCTCTTCCCCCCTCCCTCTATGGGGACGTGTCAGGGTGGCTGGAGCAGTCACTGAGAAGCTCTTGCCCATGATGCAAACATAACAAAGGAAATGTTTTATTTAAATGCTAGAAGAAAAGTTGCCCCATTCCCTCTGGTGTGTAGCCCATTGCTGTCTGGAGATGTTCCTACTGCAGGGTCTAAGCTGCTCCTGGCTCTTGTCTGGATTTTGGGGGTGTTTCTCTCATGCCCTGGCTGCAGGTAATGTTGTGCCTGTTCTCTTGCACCTCCTCTGCACCCAAATAACCCTCTACAAACTGCCCCTGAGTGGCAAGATGGCTCAATTTATTGTCTCTTAATATTAGGTCTTTCAGCCATACAGCACATAAACCTCAGAGAGAAATCAATATATCCCACCTTTAGCACATTGATTTATACCACCTTTCCCATGATGGCTCCTGTAACAAATGCAAAAAGGCTTTGAAAGACTCGCCTGAATGCAAATGCCTTCCATGTGCAGAACACAGTGGTGTGGGGTGGTGGGGAATGTATGGTCCTGAATTAACTTGCTCAGGGCAGTGCAGACTCAGGCAGGGTTGACTTTGCTGTGTGTGAGTGCATGTTTGAGAGATGCAGTCCACAGTCTGGGAACAAGCAATAAAACAGTGGGATGCTGCCTCAGCATGTGGGATATAATGGAACTAGGATGGTGACAATGCATGATGACAATAAAAAGTGCATATATGTATAAATAAAGCTAGAGGCAAGGTTTGAACCTTGAAACACTTTGTGTCAAGAGAAGAGCGGAGCTGTGCACAAAGGAGCAGTGTGTGCCATGCAGTGCTTTGGAGCTGTCTGTATTTTGGTGCCAGGCAGCTGGGTGCCTTGAATTTGTGTGTGTGTGAGAGCCTCAGCCAGCCAGTTACCATGCCAAAATACTGCCCTTTTAGCTAACAAGACTGCAATGAAACTCCCTGCTCCAGGGTCGGGCAAGGCAAGGGGAGAAGCTGCAGACGATGATCTGGGGCTGCAGACACAGGTCCTGTCTTAGTGTTGCAGCGATGTTCTTAATGCTTGTCCATGCCCCAAAGCACTCCAGTGACCTGGAAGCCCCCCCAGGCTTGCGACTCTTCCTGTTTTTTCAATTTGCTATACAGAAAAGGTAATTTATATTGTTATGTGTTGCACGAACTCGAGTAATTGCCCAGTCGCAGTAACCCTTTGTGACCGCGTTTCGGAAACAGCCTCACTTGGGGAAAACACAGCAGTTACCTGATGTCCCCTTTGTGTGTCAAAGCATCCCCCAAAGGCACAGGCTAAAGTCACCAGGGAGGGGACTTGGAGGGGCTTCAGCAGCCGCTGTTGTGTCCTGGCAGAGCAGCGCCGGCTCTTCTGCGTAAGCACAGCCTTGAGAAAACGCTGAACGCAGCTCTTTGCCGGCTAAAAAAGGACTTGGAGCTCTCTCCTGCTGCTTCGTTCCTGGTGTGTGAAGCGAAACAAGGCTTTGTACATAATTTGAAAGCAAACAGGATTGTGTCAAACATATCAGACTTCACCATTAATTATTTCTCCAGAGGGGAATGACCCATGGGAGTCAGGTTTTTAGCCAGCTCCTCCAGGCAGGAAGATAATATCATGAAATGTTCTTATCTGATGGAAGTGGGTATCACCCCTTGGATGTTACATTGATACACACCAGCAAAGAAGCTGACAAAAATAAAAGGAAACAAATTCTATTAGAGTTGGAGCTGAGCAGCACATGAATTTAAATAGCTACTCTAAGTTAGATGTTTGCTGTATTAAGTACATAATTTTCCTGCTCCCTCACTTCCACTGTAAAACAATCACTAATGAAGACTGAATTAGACTTTGGAAAAAAATGTTTTTGAGTCTTTTGCAGCTTGGTTCAATGTGGTTTCTTGACTAAAAGGGCAGATCTGATAGTTCATGGGTCTGCAGGGATTGCTGATATGTACTATACAGTTGCTTTAAAGGTGTCAGCATTTCAGAGCTCTTGGGCTGTATATCTGCATTGCTGCAGTCTGTGTTCCCATTAGGGCAGTTTCCAGTATTTTCCAGGTTTCACCTCCAGTGAAACTGCAGGTTCTTGAGGAAGAAGGCACAGAGGAGAATAATTTCTTACAAGTTTATGCAGTATCTGCTATTGTAGGACTCCAATCCTAACTGAAGTATTTGGGTACTGCCACAGTAAAAATAACAAGTCTTCTAAATGCAGTTTGAAAGCCTTTTAGGAGGTTGTGTAGCATGTCTGAGTCCTACTGAGCTAATTCAGTGGGATCAGGGATTTACTGTTATGTCATAGAATGTCTTTGGCTCATAGTAAGAGCTGGGAATTTGGCAGTATGTGAAGTTGTTGTCATTGTCTTTAATCCTTTAGACTGGACTAAAGGTGCAAAACTCAGACACAAGCCTGGACATCCCCCAGCTCTAAGGCTGTATTGGGTTGTGTGACCTCACTGGGTCCTCAGATGTAATTTGAAATGTAACTTACTGGGGTCTGAGCATCTCCTTGGGTTCAGCAGCAGCAGAGGGTTATGGTAGCTCAGGGTCTCATTCATCAATGCATTTTAATGCTGTTGGTTCAATATGCAAAGTGCTTGGTTCTTGAAGAAAAAAGGTTATTCTGTCTGAGGAACAGGATTTGTAATAATTCTTTGTCATTGGGGGAAAAAATGACACCTTTCACTTGAATGACCCTCTGTGCAAAGATCATTTCACTCCCTGAACATCATGATTGCCCATCAATTCCCAGAAAAAGCACTGCTCGATCAAGGCACCTCTACCTGCATGGCAGGACAGTTCTGAGGCAATGGTGCTTGCCTTGGTCAGTAAGCTGTGTTTACTGTATACATTTGATATTCTATACATGGTCTCATTTTTCATACATAAAACACTGGATTTTCCCAGAAAGAAGTTCTGCTGTACCACAGATCTGCTGTGCAGCTGCCTCTGTCCTCCAGCTTGGCTCTCAGTCCCAGCAATGCCTTGGAAAATGTACTACTTAAACTAGAATGGTTGTGTGTTCATCAACCCATACTGGTTATTTTTATAAGCTGCTCTGGGCATGTATGAGGACAGGCATGGCACCCAAAAATGAAAGGAAGCCCCACAGAACTCTCCTGCTCCCCAAAAAGCCTCAGCTGTAACTTGGATATTGGAAAGTGTGCTTCATGGGGCAGTGCCTGATCTCTCTCTGCTGGGTCCCTGTTCCACAATTTGTCTCTTCTGTATTCATGAAGAGCTCTCTCATCATGGCTATTTCTCACATTTATTTTATTTCTAATTACAGTGATTTATGATTGGGTTTTAATTAACTTCCCTTGTCTGGAGCCTACCTATACACTGCATGGAGCCTTGCAGTCCAGGCCCTGCACACACTGGTGGAAGTTGCACATGAAGATACCATTGTAGGCACTGGCTTTAATGAATACAAGATTAGATTTTTGGAAAGGAACAGCTGGTGAAGATCTCAGCTTTTGTGTTACAGAGGAGGTGAATGACTTGTTCAAGGTCTCTGGTCTCCCCATACCAAATCCATGCTGTGCTCCTCAGACTCCCATTCCACGAGTCCACCGTGCCTGTGGATACACCCTGTTGGCCAGGCAGGTTGACTTTGTGGATGCTGTTTTTTTCACCTTCATGACACTCAGCAGCTCTGGTGAGACCTCACCTCTGGCTGGAGCTTGAAGGGTGCTGGGACCCCACAGCAGAGAGAGGAGAGCACAGGCTGCTGCCAGGGTTGGGCTGTTGCTTCCCTGCATTTCCCTCCGAGAGAGCCTCGTGCTGCAGCCCTGGCTGAGAGATACACCGTGCTGGGAGCTAACTTTGATGTGACATCAGGCTTCTAGTTTAGTATGACAGTCCCTCAATTTTCTAATAAATTTGGGTCAACGCTGGTCTTTTGAGGGATAATTAAGGTTGATCCATTCTGCAGGGCAAGCAGGAAGAAAATTTATTACTGTGTGAGGAGGTCAGAGAGGGCCAAGGTGGAAAATATCTGTGTTCCAAGCACTGCTGTTTAGTGCTGCATCCTAATTGAGCAGTGAACTATGTAAATGCTGAGGAGGTCAGGCTCTGCATTTTATAAAGTGTCACAACTGATGAGGTTTTCTTTGAAAAGTTACCTTGCTGTGCTGCATGCTGCCAAGAGAATAGGAAAATGGCATCTTAACTATTGTTCATTTTTAATTCATGGCAAATTCTTATGATCTTTGTGCTGTACTTGGCCTGCTGAGCATAGTGATTGCCCCTGTAAACAAAATACCTGCAACACAAATATGACAACAAACAGCCTCCAACCCTTCTCACCCCCGTTCCCCTGTGCTGGGTGTTGTACAAAGCAACTGTAGAGCAGTGAAGGTTTTCTATGATTGCAGATGACCAAGTGCTTTGTTAATAAGATTTATTAGCTTGATCTTGGGCACAGCCATGTTCAACTTCTTGTCCTGGAGCTAAAATCAGTGGCCACTGAGGCCACTGGTTCACACTCCCTTGGGTGTGGGCTTCCTTTCCTTGCTTTTTAAGAAGAGAAACCTGATCCAAAGCATAGTCTCAATCTTCCCTCCACCTGGATCCCAGGATTCTGCCATGAACACCACTGCCCTGCACAGGAGTGGGAAACAGGAGCACCTCCTAGCAGAGCTGGGTGCTTGTATGGCTCTTCTAAGCCACATTTCCAACATCAGAAGGAGGAGATTTTCTGTACGTGCAGGGCTTTGTTTGTAGAGCTTTGACTCGCAGGGCTGTGCTCAAGTCCCACAGCCTGAGCACTCTGCTAGAACAAATTGCTCTGAGAGATCTCAGTGGTTTTTCCTTGTACAGTGACTGGAGGGATGCCAAGGGTTTTTTTCCATTCACTTGTAGCAAAAAAACTCACCTGACCTCAGGGCTTTGCAAAGCACAGTGAGTTAGAATCATCCAGGAATGAGAACTTCCTATGAAGGAAGCTACAGATTCATTTGTAGGAGTGATGTGGGGACAGAATTCCTCCTTGTTTCATTAATCACTTTTGTGACAGGCCCTTCTCCACTCCTTCCCATCAATGCTGAAGCTGGGCAACATTGTTTTTCTCACTGAGAGAGGCAAGAAGTGGATCACTAATTATAAATACTATTAAGGAGTAGAAGCAAATCACTCAGGGCTGTTTTAAGTATCATGCAATGGAAATCATCACTCAGGCTCAAACAACATGCATTTGTTACTGATATTAGAATTGTTACTGTAAACATGTCATGGTTTCCCTTTGTGACAAGACTGTGCAGAGGATACTTGGAATTCTGGTTCCTCCAGGTAGGATTTGTCTGGTGGGCCCTGGGCTGTCTCTTGGACACTGTTTGAAAGAGTGGAGGGGCAGATTTCCATCCCAGTCTGGAAGAGGAATTCTGTGGCTGATGGTCTTGTTATGAAGAACAAGGAATCGCTAATCCTAAAACAGGAGTTTGAGGCTCTCACAGGAGAAGCAGCTTGGCCTTTACTTCCTGACATGAAAACTAAGGAGAGAATATGATTGTTGCCTATAAATACAAGAGGAATAGATAGCAGGATGAAGAGTTCTGTTGTTGGCCCATGCACTTGTAAATTTGCCCAGTTCCTTCTCATTGCAAAACTCAATTTAATGAAAGATGTTCCCTCTCCCTGCAGACTGGTTTTCTACCAGTCTTGGACCATAACAGCTGTGGTGCTCCTATGCTTGGCACTGGAGTGGAGCACTTGCAGTCTAGTTGAGACAAATTTAGTTTGTGTGAGGGAATTTCCAAATAAAGGAGATGCAGGGATCTGGAAAAGGTTCACAGTATGCAGGCAAGTCACCTGAAATATCCATAAATTGACTTTTAATTAGTATCTGAAAGATTGCATGACATGGGGCCACATGATAGCAGAATTGTTGTGGTGGCTTAAGAGACCCTCTGCAGTCCTAAGGGAATGTGAGCTGAAATAAAGAGACTAACACCAGTGAAGTGGAGAAAAATCTGCATGAGGAAACATCAGGTTTACTAGCCAATGCATTTTATTTGATTATTGATAGTGATCCAAGTACTTCTTTCTCTGTCTTGTGCTATTTTACAGTGTTTTCCTCTGTGTGTTGAAAGTCTGATTTACTAAGAAACTATATGCCTTGGAGTTGAGTTAGAACAATGAATGCATTCATCAGCTTTTCTATAAAGCAGCTGTAAGAGCACACTGAGGAAGATTTCTGCAAAGAGTTAAGCTGGGAGATAAAGGGGGATGTAACAGAATCACACATAAGATTTGCACATCCATCCAGTGTGCTCACAGGCTGTGTCATAAGGTTGGTGGGTTTGTTCTCTCTGTGTGCTTAGAACTCACCATAGTATTTCAGAAACTCAGCATCAGGATGCAGGGTGGGACTTTTGGCTCCCTCTTAGGCCCTGTACAAAGGAGCGAGGCTCTCAAATGGAGTGCTCAGCACAGCGCTTTGTCCTCAGGTCTCAAATGGAGAAAAGCTGTTCCTCAGAGCCAGGAGACCAGGGCACAGGTAAGTGCTGTGGCCCTCCTTGATGCCTGTGGTGAGAGGGTGACTGGCCACAGGCATTTTTGGGTGCTCACAGCACACTGGGAGTGCAGGGTTTTGAATTCTGCAGCAGTTTCTTCAGTGGGACTGCCGTGGGATGGATGGTGCAGGAGAACTGTGCACAAAAAACTTCACCTGAGTGAGCTGCCAAACCAAGGGGCAACAGACTATTTCTGTAAGTTATAACCTCTGCCAGTGGAATCACTGAAAATACCAGGGAAAACTCCAATCCTTCCTCTGCACTGCATGGCATCCTTGCTTTGGATGGGTAAGAGGGAGATATGTCTTAAGAAAGGAAATGCTCTAGAGCCTTAATGATTCAGTGCAACAGAAATTCCTCGTGGATATATTTACCTGAGAAGAGATTATGGTGAGTGGAGGTTGGTCCCTTCTCCCAGATTACAAAAGATAGGACAAGAAGAAACAACCTCATGATGTACCAGGGGAGGTTAAGATTGTATATTCAGAAAAATTCCTTCACTGAAAGTGTGGTCAGGCCCTGGAACAGACTGCCCAGGGAAGTGGCAGAATCTGTGTCCCTGGAAATGTTAAATGTGTAGATGTCAAGGCATGGTTTAGTGGTGGCCTTGGCAGTGCTGGGTTAATGGTTGGATTCTATGATCTCAGAGGTCTTTTTCAACCTTAATGATTCTATGATGTTATAAAATTGCAGGTCTAAATTCTTCTTTAAAATTCCATCTGAAGGCATAGCCCATGAGGGAGGGGCTGGTAAGACAGGACTGAACACCTCCCTGCTCAGGATGCCCTGGAGGATTGTGTGTGCTCAGAAAAAGAGGCAAACAAAAACCCCATCCCACAAACTGTCTGGGCCAGAACTCCAAACTTGGGCTCCTCTTCTTGATAGTTTGAACAGGCTTTGGATCAACCCATGCAAATGGGAAGGTGTTCCCAGCAATTATACAGCCCCAGCCTCGGGAGCTGCTGCTCACCAGTACTAGTGAGGAGCCATGGCACAGGGGATGGTGCTTCCCACTGTCCTCAGGTATCATTCTCCTCCTGCTGTAAATGCATCTGAAGGGCATGATTTCCATTTAGAGTACATTATGGAACCAGGTCAAACATGAGAATTCTTCTTCTTTTTTTTTTTTTTTTTAACCTGCCTGATAACCTGACAGACCATGTAGTTCAAATCCTTGTGAAATTATCTGAGTAGACACAGCACTCTTCAAAAGTAGAGGATTGGGAACTACTTAGACAAAGGAGCAGACAGGTATGTTAAAACACAATGATAAGAAAAGTTGCTTACTCTAGACTTACAGGGAAAACAAAATTAATGAGGGAAGTGTTACTTATTTGACTGTGAATATGGGAATTGTTGGAGAAAGTGTTACTTATTTGACTGTGAATGTGGGAATTATTACTAATTGCAAGAGTAATTTCTTGATAATGATGCTGTAATGATTCTTTCTATTACAAGTGGTAATGCTGTCATTGCTACATTACTCAAACTCAAATCCGTGGGGAAGCTCTGTAGGGTGAGCAGTGATTGAAAGTTCCACATTAAAATAATTACCCTCAGTCTTAAATTTAGAATGTGTGTGATATATATCTAATGTTCTTTAGATTTCTTAAGGCTCCTTTTCACAGAGATACTTCTTTTATCTGCACTGTGCTCAGTTAATTGTTCAGGACAAGTTTAATGATGATATTCAGAAATGAAAGAGTTTCAGCATTGGCACAATGGTGACAATCAATAAATGAGCAGCTTATTTCTTATCTAGAATGGGGGCGGGGGGGGGAATTGTCATTCTTATCCAGGGCTGTTTGGGTTTTTCTGCCTCTTTGGGATGGGATTGCAGCACCTTGGCAGAAATACAGTGGTAATGTGAGAAATACGACATAGGCAGGTGTAACAAATGCTAATCCAGATCTGATTTTGATTCTAAAAAGCCCTGGTGAAGCCAGCAGGGCACGTGGAGGATCAAGAAGGGCCCTTCTGATGGGAGTAAAAGAGTTATGAAGTCAGGCTTCCACAGCCACTCTCTCTGCTTTTGTGCCTGTCTCACTCGCCCAAGAGCACATCCAGAATGTCCTAAAGAAGGCAGGGCAAGCCCTTCCCCTGGGAAACACTGTTAATTCAGTCGTCCCAGAGGTGAGGAGCCTGCCTGATCTGGGATTTTAGCTAGTATCTTCCATACTACTTAAGAGTCAATTCTTTGACAGCCACGTGGAGTCACGTGGTGGTCATGTAGAGATGGGCCTTGGTGTAGCAGAGACCAGGGAGCATCACTGAAGTGCAGGGAGAAAAGCAGGGGCTTTCCTCTCCTTGCTTTTCTCCTGTGGTGTTCCTGGAAGCAGCTGGGAACTGAGCCAGGCTGTGCCCTGGCTTCCAATGCAAGGCTGTGCTGGCAAAGTGTCAGATGCTCAAGGGTTGCTATTGTAGGGACAGTTCTGAAGGAGGGTTTTATTCTGGCTTTTCTGTACCAAATGAAGGGGAAGGAAAGGCCCCAAAAGGATTTTGGGTTAAGAGAACTGGATTAAATTAGTTTGTCATAGAAAAACACAACTAGGAGCTGAAGGAGCACTGGGAGATGGGATTGCCTCCTGCTTTGGAAGCACCTGCAGAGCTTCTGCACTCTTGTTTCTGCTCGTTGGGACTGCTGAGGGAAACTTGGGTCCCACAGAGGGGTGATGGCTGACCCAGCTGTGGGCCCCAGGGACTTCTCCCTGATCTCTCACTGCTCTAAACTTCAGCAACAAACTGATTTCCTTACTGAGCTTGTCCCAGTTAACTTGTCAGGACCAGGGACTTGTCAGGATTCTCCTCTTGAAGAGAATGTTAGTCTTTGTTCTTCACATGTATTCTCCTTTGTAAAAACATTCAGAATCTGTTGAGGGTTTTTTTAAGTGTAATTTTGAACATATTAATGATACTGGCAATTACTCATAGAAAAACACATAATCAATGAAAGCTTGCTGGTCTGTGAGGTGATAAATTTTGAAAATACAGTGTGTGCTTGCCTGGAATGTATTGCTTCAGGCAAGGTGAGAGCTTCAGCTCTGCCACTTCCAAAGGCTGCACTGTGCATTTATTTTCTCATTAGCATCTAGTTTCTATTGTATATTTTGAACAAAGGTAACCTTGGAGTAGGAACACATTCCTTTCTGTCACGAAGAACTTGTGATGCTGTTTCAAAGGTGCATGCATGATTGAGCAGCAATACATCACAAGAAGCTCTGCAAAGAAGATAATTCTCCATGGGCTGTAGTTGAAGAAAAGAAAAATCCTTTTTATTTATTTAATTTTTTTTTAGATTGCTGTACTTTGGGGGGGGGGGGGGGGGGGTTAATTTATGTGTGTTGTGACAAGCTCTCTCAGATGGTGAGTAGACTGTTTGTCAACTCATAACGATCATTCTCCAAAATAGCAAAGATTCATTGATTTGCATTTTAGTGGGTTTTGATAAAAATTCATATTCCTTTTTAAAGAAAGGAAATTGTCAGTGCAAATTCTTGAAAGAGCAAAAATTCAGAGTGATTTTAGTAGTTCAAGAGAGGAATTTGCAGCAGTGACTCTTAACTTTCTACTTGCCACTGCAGCATCCATTGTAGAGTATAAAACTGTTGGTATGTTGCTTTTGGTGTCTACAGATTGGAATTCTGAGGATGGAAAAGACAACATGGGGAAGGGAGGAAGAGCAGCCTTTTGGCAAAGGACTGAGCTGTGCCCTGGAGGGTGAGGAGGTCTGTGGTGGAAGAAGGTTGTGTGACCGAGCACAGACAATGTCAGTGGGAGCTCTGGAAGTGGCCCCTCAGGTGTCCCCCTTTTTCAAGCATCTGCATTCCAGCAGCATCCCAGAAACATCAGACCCAGACCAAGTAGGTAACTAGAAGAGGTTCTTTCTGTAGCTTGGACCAGAGCTGGGACAATAACCACTACCCAGCCCAGGACAGACCCATTCTCATCCCCCAGAAAGCACAAGGCATAGTTAGAACAAGAAGAACATTGGCAGCAGAGCCAGGTATCACCCAGGAGGCAAATCCCAGTAGCCCCATCTTACAAAACACAAGGTGTGAGGTCTTTAACAGCTCTGCTCAACCTCAGCCCTGTGTGCTCCAGCAGAACTGTGCCCCCACCACTGATGCAGAGGAGATTTCTCCATCTCCTACAATCCCACCACTCCCTGCGGAACCTCCTGTGTTTGGAGAGCTCATGAGTGCAGGGGCAGCTGTCCCTGATGCTGCCAGGACTGTGGCTTAATGTGCCACTCTGCAGCTACCAGGGCCACCTGCACCAGACTCTGGATGCCCCCTCAGAGACCTCCCACAGATGAGCTGAGCAGCCCCAGGAAAACAGAAGCACAGCTAATGAAGTGTAGAAGGAAAATGGCATTTCTTTAGGTTGCTGTTGTGGATGGACTTGAATCGCAGCTGAGCTGGCTCTGTCTGTGCTGAGTACAAACAAGCTGCTCAGGCTCATCCTGCTCCAAGGCAGGAGCAGTGCCTGGGGAATTCCAGAGGTATTTAAGGGCTGCACCAGCCGAAGCAGCTGGATTGTGGCTTTCAGCTCAGTGCAAGAGAGCTGTGGTTTTGGCCCTTGCTCTTGTTCCTGGGATGGTGGAGACTGAGCAGGGAACTGACACCCTGGAGTTGCTCATCTTCAGGACTTTTCTGTGATGGTGAGTTTGAATCCTCAGCCTTCCTGGGACAGGAACTTGCTTCAGGGGAAAGTGGGGCTGGGCCAGTCCTGTGGCAGATTGATCCTAAAGGGTAAACTCCATCAGATTCAACTTCTGGTGTATAATCACAGCATGGAAAGATGGCTCTTGGCTTGAGGAGCATGAGCTCTGTAGTCAGCTACAGCTGTGCTGGCTCAAAAGATCATATTAAATGCTATGCCTGCTTTTATTCATAAAACTTAATGGGTTTTAAACAATACAAGGTTTTTTTATGTGTTTGAAAGAACCTTAAGTTGGTAATAACTATGAAATGCAAAGAATCATCCAAATTTTTTTCTGTTTACTTCTATAGTATAAACAGCTTTATTCAGGAGTTCCTGCACAGGGTATTCAAGATTTTTAACTGACAAGAGAAACCCACATATGGCTCAGAAAAGTGTTGGCATGCCCTTGTGTGAAGTTTGTTAAAATTGCATGATAGACATCTTGTGATTTAAAAAATCCTTTTCCCTTCAGACAAATTTATTCTGTGGCTTAAAAGCTGTGTTTTAAAAGCTAATTGGACAAGGCCAAGGTTATAATTAGTTTTGTACTCATGCAGAATAACCTTCTAGGACTCTTTTGTAACTGTGTCTGAAATTGAAGTTTGTCAGGATATCACAATTTGTTAAAAAGAAAAAAATTGCCATCCACTGTAAGTGACAACTGCAGTTGTACCAGGAATTTTTCAGTATCAAAGGCAGAGATGATCTAGTGCCATTATTTACCAACCACATTGTCAAGCTGCCTTCCTCCCTCCTCTCTTGGGGATAATGCTGATGGCCAAAATCATCAGACTTGCTGGTGGTACTTGAAGGATTAAGGAAGTTCAACCAACATTTAAACAAACTGCAAGCTGATTCATAGCTATTAACAAGTGCATTCAGCAGTCATATTCTTCCTATCAAAGCAATCACATCTTTGAGGAGCAGAAAATAATGTATTTAAGAAATAAGAATCTTCACAAGCAGCCTAAACATTTATTTTTTTTTAAAGGAATTTAAATTCTCAGTTTCCCTTACACTGAAAAGTTTCAAAGGAACATCTTCCAGTCTTACTGTACTCGCTTCCTTGGAAAGCCAAAGGTGAACAAAAGCTTGCTGAAGGCATCCTACAAATATAAACCCACTCAAATCAGGTCAAGTTGGCAATTCTGGCTTTCTGCTAGGAGCAGAAATAACATTGATTTCTACATAGTAGCTTATTTTGGCCATTCAAACATGTACAGCAAGCACAAATATGACCCCCCTGAACAAACTTACTGTACTTATTTAAGCCTGGTTTTAAAAATCCGTGTGTTTTCCTTAACAATAACTGTGAACTGGAGAAAACTGACTTCATTTATTGGGTGACTTTATTTCTTTCTGAGATCTTTGTGCTGCGAGGCTGTAAGTGGAAAATAAGTATGAATGTTACACATTGAAATATCCCAAATATGTGTAACTAGGCAGAAAGGTTCCTTTCCTCAAAGCTTAATAAAAATTATTCAAATGATACCTTTCAACATTGGTAGAGGGAATCATTTCTTGTCTTTGCTAATTCTTGAGTCAGGAGAATGATTTAGGAAATAAGAGCTGGACTGTACATGCTGCTGGGAACCTCTGGAGTTCAGACACGACCTGCAGTGGGGGTGATGATTGGGCTCAGCCTCTGCACTTTGTCACCATTTTTAACCAGAAACTTCCTCCAAAACCTCAGGGGTTTGCCAGGTCTCTGTCATTAGGATGAAAGCTTCATGTGATGCAAATAGACTAAATGTGTAACAAAGACATGCTGCTCACATCCAGTTTGCTCCCAGTGCTCCAGACATTAGTGATACTGAAACCAGTGAGGGTCAGGGATGAGTTCCACCACCTGTGGTCCCCCCACCTCTGCTCAAAGGAGCTGCTCTCCTAAAGGCTGCTCCTCTCTGGGCAGGGAAGAGGTTTTTTCTTGCCTGTATTTCAACCACCTCCTCCTGATCCCCAGCCACAGCTCCATCAGTTCTCAGCTCACCCACCTTTCCTCCAAGGTTATTTACTGTCCACAGGTTTCTGGAGCTTGTGCTTTCCTGCCTTGGGACATTTCAGGCTGAGAGATGTGTGGGCTCTCCTGGAAAAGCACAAATATTGTTTCACTTGACGGACCCTGGACTTGGAACTGCCCTTCCCATCTGTGCTATTTCTGGTCAGTTCTCCCTTATGCTTTGACCTGCCTGGTTGTTATCACACATCAAAGGGACCTGCTGGGTCCTGACTGAACCCAGGACGTGCTCCAGCATATCCTCTGGGAAGTGCCAGGGGCCAAGTTCTCCCTCAGCCTCTGTGGGTGACTCTGCTTTGATCTGGCAGGGGTCTGTGCACAGGCACCTCGGGGGCAGGATCGGCTCACCTGTGCTTTGCCTCCTCCTCTCCCTCCCAGTTATTACCGGGAAGCAGCAGCTTCTGCAGTGTGAGGGAGACCCTGGAAAGCAGCTAGTGGCAGAAGGTTCCTCTGAATTCCATAAGGTGTCTCATGCATGTTGTCCCTAATTAGCACACGTGATCATTCAGCTTGTGGAGGTGTCAAGCAACGGCAAATAACCCTGGTGATATCATCTAAACATTTGGGTAATTAGACTTCCTCTCTGTCCTGAAGAACAACTTGGAGTTGGAACTTGTATGCAGGACTCATGGGGGATTTTTTGAGCTGGAATTTTCTGGACATTGAACCTCAGTGGTTTTGTGGAAATGCCCTGACTTCCCAGACTTCTGACAGAGCTTAGCCAGAGTCTGAATGGCCATTGCTTCCTGCTTTCCAGGAGGCCCCAGCCTTTCTAAAATCCCATACAAACTCAATAAATAATAAAGGTTTTTAATTTCATTAAAAGACTGGGGGTCTTGGCCAAAAATGGTCCTGAGATTTTGTTTTGTTGTTTTTTAGCTTTGCTTTGTTGTGCTGTTCAAGTCTGGTTTACTGTTAAACTTTATCATCTAATAGAAAAGGTGGAGGAAATGTGCCTTTTGAGAGTAAACAGATTAAATGACTTCCCCAGGGTCTCAAATGTACTCCAGAAGCAGAATTGAACTTACAGCTCCTGGGTATTAGCAGGGCCTTAACCACAAAATGATCTTTGTCTCGTTATGTGAACATAATCTCAGTTACATTCTGGCTGACTTAAACCTCTGGAAATAAAACCAAAGCTCTAGCTCAAAAAGGAAATAAAATGCTGGAATCCCTTCAGTACTAGTGAATTATTAATATTAACCATTTAAAGAGAAATGTTCCTGTTGTAAAGGAATAGCTTTTTTTTTTAGAAGTGTTTTCAAAGGACAAATGTGTATATTCAATAACCAGAGTGCAGGGAATCATCTCTCAGAAAGCTGCTTTGAGTCTTACTCTGAATCCTTTACCCATAATTTGCTAATGAGTTTTCAGCTTAAGTGCAGTCGAAATGTAAGAGTTTGACTAGGAAACGGATTGAAAATAATATTTTTTCTTCTTCCTCTTTTCTCTCTAGGCACTTGTTAAAACATGCTTGAATGCAATGAAGTGTTAAGAGACTGAAAGCTTGTTAAAATAGCAGAGGGGCAGCTGTTGGAGGGGAGGCAAAGAAGAAAGTAAGGAATGAATCTGAAGAAACTTCCTTTCCAAGGAAGATTAAAAGCATTTCCATTTGAGGAAAAATAAATGTCCTTTCAGATCTTCCTGTTACACATTTTAAAATCAAATGAGCCAGAAAATTTGTTTGGCTGCTTCTATGAGCATTGGTCTTTTATGTCTGCATTGGGACACTGGACCTGGTGTGCACATGCCCAGGCTAATTGCACTGGTAATGGTCTCACTGCAGCAACTGGATCCAAAAGTTGATGGATATTTAGGAATAATGGATGTATTCAGAGTAACTGGGATTGGCTCAAACTAGGATAAAGTGCTCAAATAGCTAGGTTGCAGTGGGTGATACATTCAATTTTGATAAGGAGATTTTGCATTAAAAAGTCTTCTCTTTCCTCAATAATTAATCAGCTTCTATATTTATTGCTCAATAGCCATCACTCAGCTCTAGTTAGGCATCTTCAGGATTGGCTTGTCCAAGTGCTTCTGCATCCCCTGCAGTCTTCTCAAGTGCTGTGGGATCAAATCAACTTCCAGTAGGAAGGGCACAGCCAGGCAGGAGCAGTCTCTTCGTCCTGGTGTTTGCTGGCTCGGGTGGAGGCTGAGCTCGCGTCATGAGTGCCTCGAGGAGCACAGGGCTGGCATGGAGCAGTGCCTGGGAGTGGAGCCTGGAGTTGGCACCTCACAGTGACTGTGGGCGTGAGGATGGGCATCAGCTGCAAGTTCTCACTGCTGGGCATCTCAAGGAAGAAGCAGCTTGCTTGTCTACCCAGACTGGCACGAGGGCAAGGGGGATGGTTCAGTGTGTTTGCCACGTGTGAAAGGAAGGGGCTGGTTCTCTGTGGTTCCAACCCACTGGTGCCAAACAGGAAAGGACTTGCTTGGTCTCTACCCTATTCTCTTCTGTTCTCTCAACCCGTGTTACGTTGGGATGTGATGCTTTTTGGACCCTCTATGGAGCTGAGCCCATTTGTCAATCCATCAGAAAACTAACCTCCCCTTCCAAAAAGGGGTGTGCTTGGTTGGTTTGTTTGTTGCTTGCTTGCTTTTGTGTGTGCGTGCTGGGTTCTTTTTGTTTGCTTGTTGGCTGGTTTGTTTTTGGCCCCGGAGTTGGCTCATCACAGGTTCCGATGAATCTCAGAACTGAAGCAAGGCAGAGAGAGCAGGACTTGTGCCTTCAGAGCCCGTGTCTCAGCTGTTGGTTCCCACACTGCGAAGTAGAGCTAACAAGGAAGATTTGTTTGCTGTGGAGTGTTTTAGGTTTTGTGAGAGGTTAACAGGGCAATCTGTGGGGCAGATATCCCGTGCTGGGAGCTGATCTGAGCTGACTCTCTGCAAGGGTGGCCATATATCTTTATTTTTGCAGTGTATGTGCAGTGTTAGCTTGTTTCATGGTTTGCAGGCATGGACATTGAAAGCATTCAATTAGATTACATGTGATTAAAGACACTTTTGCTGATAATCGGTGTGGATTAGGAGGAGAGGTTTAAGAGTTTAACAGGGAGAGTTCAAAATATGGAAAGTGACTTATAAATATTTGAACTACAGGCAGCCTTCATTCAGCTGTAAGACTTTGGGGTTCCCACATTTCAGCCCAACAGCATACAGATGGGAAAGTCTGTTTACAGATGCATCATGTTCTGTGGGAGAGACTTAGTGGGAATGTTTGCTTTGGACTCTTAGTATTGCTCATGTATAGTTCTTGTTTAGCTTGGATTTTAAGCAAGAAATTTTCCTCTGTTCTACTCTAGTTCGTATTTCAGGGTTTACCTGTACAAGTGGCAGTGCAGATTGAGTTTGTGCCACTGAAGTCCTGCATGGGAGGTGAGGATGCAACAGGCACAGGGAGCAAAAATGAGCTCCTGTTTATTAAAAAATATATGTAAATTAAAAAAAAACCTCAAACAGGCAAAGAAAAAAAACTCCGCATACACAAACCATATTGCTAGTAGTTTACATATGATCTCAGCTAGTCCCTGTGTGGTTGCTAATACAAGTGGATTAGGAGTACTGCTCTGGTTGAGCAATAAAATAATCCACGTTGGTGTATGAGTAGTAATTTTCTGCTACTACTTTGCCAGTTGAGCAACCCAACAATCCACATTGGTGTACAAGCAAGTACTTTTTTTAGCACACAACTGAAAACAGCTTTATTGAAACCTTCAATTAAAACAAACCCTCCCCTAGCCTCAAATCTGAAATCCTATTCATTGGCAAAACTCGTTAGCTTGTCAGTTTGCTAAATATTCCCAGGACTAAACCCCCATCCCCAGGAAGGATAATGCAAAATGCAGCATTTTAACAAAGCCATGAGAGGGATGGAAGCCCTTCTTTCTCTTGCTAATGCATTTCCAGTTTTGCATCCTTATGACTCTGGGGAGCACAGTCTGTGAAGTACACAATTAAGCACTATCCTGGTGATTTCAGAAGCCATCCTCTCACCCCAAGTAACAACTCATTTTCCACCACTGTGCACACCAATATTGCTGTCAGGGCTGTGAGCCTGACCCTGGCACTTGCACACCAGGGGAAGAGAAGCCATAAACTTGCAGGAGAAACCATTGTGGGCACTTTTTTTATTTGGTAAAGCCAAACAGACCTGTGGACTAAGAACTGCAGGCGTGCCATAAGCCTGGCAGGCTGGGCAAAATAAGGCTGCTCTGTTACTCCAAGGCATTTTGATTTATGGTTACAGTTTTCTGTGGGTTTGTAAGACAGTCTTGTGTTTTCCTGGAGGCACCATGTTAATTTTGAGGGCAAATCATGGCCAATGTTGGACTCGTTTGTTTAATGACATTGCTCCAGGTAGAAGTTGCTCTCTGTTAATTAAAACATTCACTTGAACTCAAACCTGGAGCAGTGCTTGGAAGAAGGAGAGCAGCAGCTGCTGGGTGTGCATGTGAGACAGAGGAATGGGTTGGTGGGAGGGTGCAGCTTTGGGGCAGAAAGAGGTGCAAGAACCTTTACTCTTTTAATCCCTACTCTTTCAGCCTCCCTGTATGGCCATCAAATGAAATTATGGCTGTGATGTCAATTGATAGACTAGAACAAGGGGCTCTTGCTGCTTCTAATCCCCAGACACAAAATTGGAAACCCAGTCCCCATTTCCCAAACAGGGAGGAATGTTTTCATTACCATGTTAATTCAATGTCTCCTATAATAGTGATACTTTAATTGCTCCTCTGTTTTCCTCAGACATAATCCAATTCCCTTTGGCCTCCCAGTTTATCCTCACATTAATTGGGTTATTGCCTTGTAAAACAGAAGGGCAAATGTATCGCTTAAATTTTATGACAGACAGTTAATAAGCATGACTGAGATTTTTAAAATGCCCTAATGCAATTAGGTGCCAGGCTCCCAGGAATTTCAGTGGAATCTGGGTGCCTTCCTGCATCACACTTCCTGGAAATTCCCATCCCAGACACATAAGAAAAACTGTATTTCTTTACTGTACATTGAGCACTTCAGACTTTCTCCTTTTCAACCTGAATTCCTGATTCTAGAGACTTTAATCCTGTAAATCTGCTTTTGATTTAATCTAGTAAAATTCCTTTTCATTTCCTTGATTAAAGGTTGGGGATGTGGGGTGGTCAAAGCCTTTGAAGTACAGCTGAAAGCTTCAAAGTATAAAACAGGGACAGGGCTGGGGGACTGGTGATGGGCTGCCCAGGCTCTCATGTTCAGAACTGCAGTCCCTGCCAGAAGGGACACTCTCTGCTTCCCCAGGCTTGTGGCTGCAGGACTGGTACCCATTCCCTGAAATCAGAGGGGGCTGCTGACCAACAGCCTTGTTCAGCAAAGCTCTGAAAGTTTCCCCCCTCCCCACCCCAGCTTGCTGTGGAAAGGGGCTTCTTTTGTCACAGCCAGGTCCGTGCTAGTTTTCCAACAAGCAGATGCCTCTGAGCACTTCTGTCCTGTGAATTTGTATTAGCTGTGTCAAGGAGCATTGGACCAGGATAGTAGCAATAAAAATTAATAGGAAAAAAAACCCCAAGTGGACTATCAAGAATGCCTGAATTCATTTTTTACTTGAAGAGTGAAGTGAAACACCAGGACTGAGCACACTTTGAAGATCTTCCCCTCTTCGTGGCTGTTTCAAGCACCACTTGTAGTGGCCTGACCAGAAATAACCTTCGTTGACAATCAAACCCATGCACCCTGCAACTCCTTCAGCTGACTTTTCTTGGAGGCAACAGAAAGGGAGATGGGTCCTGCATCCTCCCACGAGTTCCCAGTGACACCTGGATTGGGCAAGCATGAGCAAAGAGCCACCACTGTGACAAAGCCCTCACCAAGGAAAAGCCTGGGCTCTGTATTGTTGCCTGTTTGGGGCGTGAATCAACCAGCATAAAAGCCAACAGTGAATGATCAAAGGGTGAAAATGAATGATAACATTGCACTGGAATGTCTCTTCTGTACCAGCAAGGATGACACAACCCCCAACACACCTGCAGAGTGGCAGGGATCGATTTTCTTCACGTTATCAAGGGAGAAATAAGAACTGAACCAGCCTGGCCTCAGCACAACATCCAAGTGGAGCTGTGCCAGTGTGTCTGGGAGCACAGGCTGAGCCTTTCCTGGGCATTGCCGTTCCTGCTGGAGCCTTCGCAGTGGTTTTCCCCCTCCTCAGCTGTGTGCTGAACCAGCCAGCTTGTAGGACTGAGTGGTGAGTTTTCCCTCAGGGAAACTTCCCTGCCATTTCATTTGGAAAAATAATAAAAATGAAACACTCAGATTTCCTCTGCAGTGTGGTGGATTTGGGAAAAGAGGGAAATGGCTGCAGTAGTGCTTTGTTAAATGCTCACTGCCACAGGGGAAGAGCTGCTGCAGCTGCTAAATTTGGGGTGGATTAAAACTCCCTTGTAGTACAGGGCAGAGCATTTTCATTTGGGGCTTGGAGTCCCTCCAAAACAGAAATGCAGAAATACAGAACAAGCTGTGATTCTGACAACTGCTCAGTCCTGTCCTCCCATGCCTTCTCCTTGCACAGAAAAAACCCCACAAGTTTTAGTCTCAAGCCTTTGGTCTTGCTTTTCTTTTTGGCTGAGCACTCATTTCAGGTAAATGCTGTCAACAGGCTTGTTCTATTTCTTGAAAACTTAAAAATCCATGGATTGAATTTAGGAGATTATTTTCTTCACTGCAGGCTTCAGAGTTTGCATATTGGGGCCAGGACATACTTGTTGGGTTTTTTAGTTACAAAAATAGCTTAAGGTCTTTTATAGCCTCATAATCTTTCTTTGTTGTTGGGCTTTTCTAATACCTTTCAGGATTTATTGGCTGTGTATATAGAGACACCCTAAAATCTGATAATCTGTAAGATTTTTACTCAGGCTGTTGGTTTGATTGCTCCTCTCAAGACTTGGTGACATCTTAACTAATTCACTGGAATTTCAGCCATAAGGTGATTATTGCTAGCTTATTGGCATTAAATATAACAGTGCCCAAAAGGTCTTGAAGTTGTTGCATATATTAGAAAGGAGATAAAATGTATTGATTATGCTGGAGTTTATTCACAGTTATTTGACTGCACTGTGCCCAGATGAACTGGGAAAACCCTGATGTTTTTGCTGATAAGAAGCTGAGCTCCCATCAGTTCTGCACTAACAGAATTAGGCTCAGAGAAATAGCCTGAAACAGAAGAATGAAAATACCACTTAAGCTGGTACTGATCTGCCTCTCCTATATGAGTGGGAGGTGGGCTCCAAATTCAAAGTAGAGGGATGTGTAGCACTGATTTCCTGAAGGTGTTTCCCAAATGACTGAGGAGTCACTGGGGATTGGGCATTTTTCCCCGGTGAATTTTATGGTCTGCTCTTAGAGATGAGTTAGCCTGGCCCCATTCCCTGCACAAGAGCTGTATGGATTGAATGGCCTAAAACCTCTAAATCAGCAAGAAATTAGCCAGCACAGATGGGAACTTGAGTACTGTCACTAACTTTGAACAGGCAGTGTAAGATCTCTGGGATAAATGAGAAGGCTTAAGGGAAATGTGGTGCTTAAAGAACTTTATTACTTACATTCTGTAGCACTGATTTTGATTAATTGCTCTCTAATGCTTGCAGCACCATATCCAGCTCAGAGGCAGCTCCACACACGAGCTACACAGAGACCCCAGAGCTCAGTCAAAGGGGCACAATCATCAGATAATTTGCGTGGTTGTAAAAACCGGGATGGCAGAAATGAGAAAGCGGGGGCGAAGGGGTTATAAATGCAGGCGTGGATTATCTCCTGGATCCGTTTCAGTTGGGATCAGCCCTGGTGCCTGCTGTGTGTTCACAGGTGTTGGTTGGGGTGGTTGCCCTGGTACATCTGAGTGGAGTTGCACCTGGGGTGCTGAAAATTGTGATGTGATGCAGATTGAGCCACTTCTTTGTGTGCCACGACACAGTTTCTCTAGGCCAGAAGGACCACCCAAGGCTGAGAGGTCATTTGATTCCTAGGGATGCACAGACTGTAATTTTGCCATCTACAAGTGCTCTGCCACTCTGAAAAATTAGCCATGTGGTTGGCATGAGATGTGAATTTCCCATTTGTATCAGCTGGTGCAACGCAAGGCTCGGGACAGTTTTAAGTGAAGAGATCTGAGAAGGTGGCAATAGCAGTTAAAGCTCTATCAGCCTTTTTCAGACTTGTAGGTAAATGAATTGTAGACACTGTTTGTGACTTTGAACTGAAGAGTACCACTCTCTTTACAGCCTCAGCATAAGCCTTGCTAGTTCCTCCTGAAGATAAATGTTGTGCCTTTCAGGACAGAGTGAGCTGAGGGTTGTGATCCTGAGGTGTGGTACAAGCCAAATCCAGCCCTGCTTTCCCTGGCACAGCCAGCCCAACTCCTGGGAGATTAATGAGCCCAATTCTGAGCTCAGCTATATTTGTAGACTCGTCCTATATCCATCCTATATAAATCAGTCTTACCCTGTTCAGGAAAGCCAGCTGGGGTTTGGTCCCAGTTAAGTCAATGGGAACGTTGCCATTTGCCTGCAGTGGGTTTGGGTTTCATTTGGGGTTGAGAGCTTTGTTTCACTTAACTGTTTCCTACTGGAAAAGGCAGCGCTGTCCCAAAAGCTGAAAGAAATATTTGGCTTCTTCTAAATCAGGCAGCTCTCACCTAAAGGTGCACTGCATTTCCCAGAAAGAATGCTGCAATGTTTGGTTGGCCAGGATGTTTCCCTTTCGTGCTGAATCAACGACTCTAATGAGCATGATGACAAAATATGAGGACTTCTGTGTAATTACGGCAACGGCACCACCTGCCTCTAATTAAGCTGCCAAAACATTTGGTCTAAAATGATGCAATGAATAAGAAAAAGAAAAAAAATTATATCCAATATTTTGGCAATGCAACAAGAAGCTGGCTTTCCTCACATAATTAGCTTTAACAAAGTGTTGTTAATCTGATTTTTGATTAATAGACTGTTTAATCTTATAGCAGGATGACAAGATTCTGATCTGCCTCTGGTTTAAGGTTTTTTTTCCTACCAAAAAGCTGAGACTTCTAACAGCTTTAAGAGATATACTTGTATGAGAAACATTAGATTGTCTTGTTATTTTCATTGTTCTTCAGGAGAGCCCCAGAGGTTGCATTGTCTGAATTCACTGAACTTTTAAGCCTTTCATTAAATTGGAAGCCAGAGGAAAAGCTAATTTTTTTTTTCCTCTTCCTAATTCCTCATACAGACAAGTCACTGGTATGACTAATTGGGGGTAGGAGGGGTGCCCAGAAACCTTACAAGCTCTGCACATTTTAGAGCTGCTGGTCTGCTGGCACAGAGTGTCAGCTCTGTGGGCTGCTGTGATGCCCTGGGGTGTTTGGTGGCCAATGGTCTCCCACTAGAAGTGCTTCTCTGGTTGGATTTAGTGACAATGAGGAGGGGAAATATAATGTGTAACAACAGCAAAGCAGCCCAACCGCTTTTTCAGGACTTGTGTGGCCATTTGGGTTTCAGAGCTGTTAATGTAACCTGGCATGTTAAATCAGACATGATCAACACTGTAAAAGAGCCAAGCATTCCAACAGTACAGATGGGTGGCAGATAATGAAAGCAGCCGTGGCTGAGCAGTGTAAAACTGCTGATCAAACCAGGGTAATATGTGGGGCTTGTAATTCTGAAAATCAGCATTTGAATACACCAGGATGCAAACAGGTAACTGTGTATTCACTCTAGGTGGCATGTTTTAAAAACAAGTTTTTAGCAGCTTGGTTGTGTCCTCCCTTGGGTGCCTTAAATTTCTTTTGGGCATGATTTTTCCACAGTCTTGTGCCCCCTGTAACATTTGGTGACTCCATAAAGTGGGTGTACATAGTTTCTGCCAGCCACTCTGATGCCTGTTCCCTCTCCCTTCTGGGTCTCTTTCCCATAGCAGTGCCTGGGCTGGATTTTCTACTCCCACTCCAGCCACAAAGTCCTGATGAGCTTTAAAAATCAGAGGAGTTTCAAGGAAGTCCAAGAACTTGGCAGCTCTAGGCTATTTGTAAAGATGGCTGTTAATTCAAAAGATTTGTTTCAATTTTCTCAGCCTGAAGTAATGATAATGGCAGTGTTCTTGTACCTGGTATATTGCTGGGCCAGTGATGAGACGTCAGCATTCAAAAAAAGGTTTCCTGCTGCAGTTCCTGCTCTGACAGCAGAGATTTGATGGCATGAATGATACTCCCTTTATAGGTCAGACAGTCTTTATACCTTTGTGCTCACAGCCCTTTCAGAGTTGGGTGCTGGAGTCCATTTGTTAACTCCAGGCTGCCTTTGTGCAAGCACAGTTGGTTGGTTTTGCAGTAAACCTTAAGAGATTTGCTAAATAAAAACTTGGTTAGACAGGTGGTACCATGACCTGCCAGGCAAGAGCCTGAAGTGTAAAACCACCTCCAGATTCCACCCCTGCCAGCACCTGAGATGTGGAGCATCCTCAACAAACACTCTGTGTACAGCTGTGTGATAAGAAGAGACAATGAGGGCCAGATTATTTAATGCTGATAGAGTGTGTGAATCAAAACTCCCATGTGGTGAGTATCCCACAGGATCTGCTGAAGCAGCAGGAGTCTGTGGTTACTCACCACTCACTGGCACACCAAACAATAATAAAAGCCAGGATCTCTATTAATTCCTGGGTCTTGTCAATACACTGCCCTGCTACTCCAAAACAACAGCAAAAACCCTTAGGTGATCTCACTTCTATTACACATTGGACTGGCATATTAAATGCTTATAGCTTTTCTTTTTCTCCTCCCTCCACTCTCTATTGTATTTGTCAAACATGTTTTCAGATGCAGATTTGGGAATTCCCTGTGTTTACTTTTAAGTGCACTTGGTAAGATCTGTTTTCTTAAGAGCTGATCCAAGCACTGAACAAATGGGCTCCTGAGCCAGTCTATAGGAGGAGATGGCTTGGGTCAGTTTAATGTTTGACATGATTAAAGTACACACTGCTGAGTAAACACAGAGGAATTATTTATTATTTGAGTAGCTCCTAATTATGGGGAGCTCTTGCTAACTCCTGTACTTCCTTTTTAAAAGATGAAAGTCACATCCCTCAAAATGCTCATATTGAGCTCCTTTGGAGAAAATGGTGTGGTAAATAAAACAAGTATTACTGTTCTAGTTTTATCATGCTTCTTTTGCATGCTAATCCTAAGCTCCCCTGAGATAATTTGACAAGAAGGCCATTAATGCAAATTTAAGCATGACCTAGAAAGGACTTATTTTTCATGTACCACATTGATTCTCTGCTATTGTTATTTGTTCTTCTTTGTTTTAAACCACCTAGTGCTTTGAGGTTGCCTTTCCTTTTTATTTCCTTCTCTCTCCTCATGTTTATAGTAGAATAACTCACCTCAGATGAAATACATTGCTCTCAAAAAAATTGTTCAAGTAAGATGCAAAAATGTTGCATATAAAGAACAGTTTATCTGGCAAACACGAGATATAGTTTGGGAAAACTGTTTTTGTAGGCAGTTAGCAAAAGTTGACTTTAATTGCTTTTATTTTACTAGAGAACCTGTGTGTAAATTTGCATTACAGATACCTAAGCTTTCCCAGCAGATGTGGTCTCAAAGTCCTCCACTGGCAAATCCTGCCAACTGGCCAGCACAGTGAAATAAATTAACAAACCCCAAACCACTGCAGATATAAGGATTAAGCTGTCTTTGTTTCAATAATTTCTAGGCATAACATAATTTTGGGGGACTCTAGCTCAGACATTCATGTAAGTTATCAAGTGTAGAAAAAAGCAAGGAACACTTGAGAATCTCAACACTTCTGGGTTTGGTTATACCTTGTAAGGAATGGAAAAGGTCCCAGTTACCTGCCTCCCTTTAGCTCTTTGCAGAACACTTCGGGGCTCTCACTATTTTTATAATATAATATATATGGAAATAGAGTGTAGCCTTTCCCAAAGGGATCTCAAAGCTCTGTGCCATCTTTTTTCATTGAGCCCTTGAAAAATATGCCATTGCTCAGTCAGGAAAAGCAGATCTAGCTTTCCAGGTAAGATCTAGGTTTCCAGGTAAGATGTGGCCTGTTGGTGTTGGAGGAAACCCCTCTGTCCCAGCCTGGGGGATTTTCCTGCTTTGGACTGTAATGGGAGAAGGAAAACCTTTACTTTCCTTGTCGCTCCTGACTGTGCTGGGGGGCACTGCCGGTGGTGGCACCGGGACCGTGCCCGGGACGGGCACACAAATCGCTCCCGGGCCGGTTCGTGTTTTCCCCTTTCAGGTCGATGCCTCTGCTTAACATAGGGCTGGAAAACGATGCAAAATACTTCCTCGTGTGTTGCAACGGAGCGGTCCTGAGGCGGAGCGGGCTGTGGGGGGAGTGTTAAACCCCTCGGGGTTACGGAGGAATTGAAGCGCAGGCTGATGGAGCTGCGAGTGCCGCTCCTGCCCCGCACCGGGACCCCGCGGAGCGCACCCCGCACGCCCGACCCTCTGCCCGAGCAACTGGTTGTGCCATTTGTCACTGCCAAATGGGTCTTTATTCTGCCTCAGTCGCTCGCTTGGCCACTCATTTGACTCCCTGCATAATTAACTTTGCCAGCCAATTGACTCGCTGTGTAATTATCTTTGCCAGTCGCTCTGGTCTTCTGCATATTAATCACGGTGTGTAATGGGCCTCGGGGCAGGCTGCGGCTCGGTGGGGCTGGCAGCAGGTGCTGGCCAGCCCTGGCACCCACCGGGCACTGCCTGGTGGAAGGAGAGAGCCCAAGGGCTGCTGGCGCAGACAGACCTGGCTGGGCTGGGACAGCTGCACGGACACGCTGCCACTTGCTGCTGCTCTTCCCTGACCCGAATTTAACTCCGCTTCCCAGCAGTGCCCCCGCGCCAGACCTGCCCCTCCTCATTTAATTGCTCTCATTTCATATCTCATCCGTCTGCCTTTGTCGGCTTCTCTGACAACACTTCCCCCTGTGTTTTACCACACTCTGCTAGCGCAGCCTTAGCCCTTTGCTCCCCTAAGGACCTGCGAGGCACCCACAAATTCTTTGTTCGGCTTCAAGCGGGGGGGCTGCTTTAGCGGGATGCCTCGGAAAAATTGTCTGACTTCGAGTGACAAGTGTGGAGAGCAGTTGCAGACAGTTTATGCATCCTCCTCGGGGAAAATAAACCTGTTAGTGCACGCCATATGCTACAAAGAAGTGGCTCTTGGCCACGCAGCTGAAACGCTAGAGCTTGACTCTTTGTCTGCTTGTCTATTTGTCTTCAAAGCAGGAGCCCCTTACAGCTGACACTTCTTCTGTCCTGTTTGCCAAATAGCTGTGGACTTTGTAAATAATGCAGATGAAAGTTTTGGATGCAGGCAGGAATAAATAACATCATGCCTAGATTTATCACCTAATCGCAGATTAATGTACTCTGGAAAAGCATCTTGCCTGCCCACCACTCAGAGAGGGTTGTTTTTCTCCATTGGTGCACTTTGCCCTTAAAATCTCTCTAGCCTGTGCTTTGTTCTGCCCCTTCTGTCCAACTTCAGTCTAGCCCCTGTATTGCTTGATCAAATTTTGTACAACTTCATCACCTATTGGATATGCTTCAGCTCTAAAACCACAATTCGGCACCAAAACCAAAGACTTCCAATCTAATTTTCCCTGATGGATTTTTCTAGTTCTCCTGGATGGATAAAAATCCATTACTAGGATTTTCACCTCTCTGTATCATTTTGTTATTGACTGGTTACTTCATGGTCTAGTTATCCTCCTTGCTTAGTGGACCTACAACACATTTTTGTAAAGAGCTTTTTAAAATCCTCTCACATTGCCTGATGGTTTACATCTGTAGGTAACAAACAGTGACTTGCAGAGCTTATTTTTCTGAAGTATCAAGGAAGATAAATCCTCAAATGCATTTCTGAGGTACAAAGGCACAGGTCTGTACTGTGCAATCAGGAGTGATGATGTTCTCTCACCTGATTTCAGTTGAGGTGGCTCTACAGACAGGAGCTTTTCAGCTTCTGGGGTTAGTATGGCTCTAACCCGAGGTGCTGTAGCCTTGCTCAGAGGTTTCACATGGACCTTGACATGGGGCACCATCAGATGGGAGTGATGTGAATGTGCTGTTCATGGCAAAGGGAGGCAAGTATTCCCCCTCCTCCCAGCTTGCCTTTCAGTCTCCAGCTTTTACATTCCCTGACATGTTCCTTGGAGAGCCTGAATTATTGTTGGTAGTGGTGTTGTTTTGCAAGAGTACAAGTTCTTTGGCTGACTAATGCACAGACAAATCATCTGTCCTGGCTTGGTCTTCCCATAACTTCCACATACCAAAAGGAAGAGGAGAGATCCCATCTCAGCTGCCCTGCACTCTCACGCCTGCATTTCAGTCTGGGGCGAGATAAGGGAACTCTGCTGGGAAGAGATCTGAAGTTCAATCTGGAGTCTTCCTTCTGAGGTTTAGCAATTTTTTTTTTTTCTTCTTCAGTAAAAAGATGAGTTCACGTGTGAAGTATGAGTGCTGTTTATTGTATTTTTTTCCCTGAAGTGTCTCTGCTCTGCCTCTCCCGACAGCTTTGAGCTGCAGTAAGTCCCTTCAGAAAAGCCCCAAGAGCCAGTTCGGACTGGTGAGGACAGTGCAGCTGCTGGAAGTCGATTGCTGCACAGGAAGTGACATGGCTGGAGCAAATTCTGCAGCTTGACATTTAAGAGCAAATATCACATCATTGGTGGTTTGGCTGGGGCTGTTGTTTTGGACTAGGCTTGGGTCAGTGGCAAACACAGTGACAGAGGGGAGGTGCTAATGCACCTCATGTTGCCTGCTCAGCTGGAGGGAATTTGGGGAGCAAAGGCACGACTGCATTTTCCCCAGGTCAGTCCCTGCCTTTGGAGGTGTACAAACTCAAGGCTCTGTGTACACGGAACTGCAGGAGAACAGAGGAAAGAAACACAGACCTTGCAACAAGTTCTAGCTAAAGATTAACCTTGCTGACTAATTGAATGCTGGGAATGAAAAATGGTAAAGTAAATACACTAAAGAACAGGGCTGTATTTTTCATCTCCATCTGCTGATGGAGGGCAGTGTTGCCACCTGTTTGGGCCAATATATTTGGATATTAAATAAACCCAGTCTCCTTCTGTGATACGGTACTGAGAATTTAATTCAGCTGTATTAGAAAAGTCTACAGCATGAAGCAAGCCAGTAACAGCTTTGAGCGTGTGTCCTTCAAGTTATATTTCACACCTACCCAGGACATGGAGATAACAGTGTTTACTATCACTTTGTAAGTCTGGATGACTAAATCAGAAAGTAATGAAATGCAGCTGCCTGCGGTGTTCCTGTTTTCTCTTTTATTTATTCATCTTTCTGTGAAAGAGCCCAAGGGCTGTGATCCCCTCCTCTAGGGAAAGCTTGGCTGCAGTTTGGGAGGTGTTGGAGGCACAAGCTACTGCTGCCAGGGGATTTCTGCTTCACTGACCGAGTGGGCTTGGCTCAGGACTCCTAGTTTAGTCTCTTCATCATTGTCTGAACAATCCTGATGCCCTCCAAACTCAGTGCAAGAGCTCTCCCTTTACCAGAGCTGACCCGTAGTGATGCAGGAGGAAGAAGAGACAAGAGTGCAGGAAGGGGACAAGGATGCTGTTGGAAATCATTGGCCTTTTAAGACCTCCTTTAAAGTCTCTCTATTATTACAAAGATGAGCTTGCTATAAACTCCAGGATGGACAGACTGAGCCTGACATGCAAGAGAATAGGCCTGAGACAGTTTTCTATTATCTGGGAGATTTCTGTCTTAATAGAAGCTTTCAGAGCCAGCTTGAGAGTTGAGCTATAAAATTATGCCCCCACAGGAACAGAGTGTGTTTTGATGGAAAAAGCAAATAAATTGTGGTTTAGGATATTGGACACACAGAGTATTATTCTGCTGGTTCTCCAGTCACACAGACTCTACCACAGACATGGAGTGTAAATGTCCTTTGTGGCAAAAATCAAAATCTCTTTCTGTTCTCATTAGGAACATACTAATACTGGGAAATACCTGGAGAAGGAGGCTGCTGTGTTTATCTCACAGAGCTCTGTAGAGAGTTGTCTTCTCTCTGCTGCTGAGCCCCTTCTACTCTTGTGCACACATTTTTCTTTTAATTTTTCTTTTGACAGTATCTGCTATCTCAACCTCCAAGTGTGAAATCAATGTTTACATAATTTGAACCAGTTAAAACTAATTAAAGCCAACTGTCACCTCCCAGGTTGGGCTGAAATGGAGAACGGTCCTTGCCCCAGAACACACACACACACTCACACAGCAGGATTAAATGGTAACAAATTGTAATGTCAACTCAGAGGAAGTTCTACAACCCCAGTGCTGCTCTGTCCTGTGATTTCAATCATCAGAACAGAACAACCTCCACGTTCAAAGCTGAGGTTTATTAAATAGATTTTGTACTTTCAGGCTTGCTACTACTTTATTTACTTTACTACTTTCTTTACTTGCCACTTGTGGGTGGGGTCTCCCTCGGGAGTGCCAGACATAGTTATCATTACTGGCTGCACCATTTATCGTAATGCCACATTATTTTCTTTTCTGTCAATGGCAATCACATAAAGAGCAATGGATTATTTACCTCCTTCCAGTTTAAATACAATCCATATATTTCGGCCCAGTTTAATAGCTCTCCCATTTACAGTGCATTTTTTTAAGGTTTTAATTAGATGCATGTTCCAGTAATTCCTACAACATTTATTTTTCTGCCAAAACCCAGGATTCAATAAAGAGGCTGCCTTTACGTTTTACAGGTTTTAAAGGGTAATAATCTAATGAACAATTTTTGCTGTAATACTTTTTTTTAAAATCTGCAATTAAGGGAATGTAATTACTTTTCACCTTGTCTTCTGTTTGCTTTTTGCATTCCACTTCTCCTGTGCTTGGGGTATGAATCATGTTTTACTTCATAGCTGGAGAGCAGGCAGGGGTGTGCCGCTGAGCCTGGGCTGTATTTTTGGGAGAGACACTCAGCTTCTACAAATCAACAAAGGAGTCGCTGAAGCCAAGTTGGTTTAGATGAGCAAAGGATGTAACCTTTGATCTTCTGCAAGAGAAAGCCCTTGACCCTATCCCTCTGAAAAACCTGATTTAAAAAAAACCCTACGTGGCTGTCAATCAAACACGTACTATTCTCTGGGCGAGGGTTGGCTCTTGCAGGCTTTTTTCCTCCTCTTAGGAATGCAGTCGATAGAATTCAGATAAAAACCTGATAGCTAAGAAAGACCCTTCAGCAAAATGTTTGTCCAGCAGTGTTAGAACTTGCCCCTGGATGATGAGTTAGATCCACCTTTGCCATTCCCTCGCTACTCTCACGCAATTAAGCAGCTGATTCCAGCTCTACTTGGAACTCCCTGGCATTTATCAGCCCGGATCTGCTCCTGCTGACAGTCAGTTTTACACTGGCAGAGCACAGTGGGCCTGGGCCCATCTCTCCCAGCTCACCTGCCTACACTCCACAGTTCCTTTTCCCACCTCATGCTCTATCACTGATGCAATAACTTTGTAGGCTCAGCCGAGCTTTCCCTTGAACCTGCTCTGTAATTAACTCTGCTTTAGGTTCTTATCTGCAGATTAACTTACTGCAGAAACATTCTGCATTTCCACAACTTCCAAGCCACACAGGAACTTGGCCACAACCTTGGCATTGCTCAATATGTCATCTGAAGTCTTAGAAGTTTTCTAGACCTTTTAATCTGTACTCCTCAAATAATACTGTTCCCTTCAAATAGATGTCATTCCACCCACAGAGACTTTGCCTTGTGGGGATCTAAAGCAAGCTGGGTTGAGTAAAGACCCGTTTCACACATGGAGGGAAACACAAGAAAGATAAAGCCACTAAACATAAGCCTCTATTTAGGAGGACAATAAAGCACATGCCTAAATCCATTCCTGTTGTAATTATTGGTTCTATGAGAGCTATAGAAACTACAGCCCTATTTGTACTTGGTGTTGTATGAATATATAATGAGGAGGAAGTGGTGTGTCCTGAAAGACTGCCTGGTACTGTAAGGTTAAAGTCAACAGGGAGATCCAAGCAACAGACAGGAGTAGGGGAAAGTTGACAAAGCCTTAATCTTCAGAGGGATTCACTGGCTAAAACAAATTACCTGTTGAACAGCACTGTGATTTCTGTGGGTATTGTGGCATATCCACATCCCTAACCAAGTATTTAAGTCTAATTGGAGAAATTAAAGTTCAGCATAAGCTTCAGTGCTTTGCTCAATCAGGGCCGTAATGACATTTTAACGCTGGAGACGAGCTAAAGACTGTGTGCTGTCAGTGACATTCCTCAGTGGCTCCCAAACTGGGTACATTCTGTCCAGCCAGAAGAACTGAAGCCCCTTTCTGTACTGTGATTTTCAACTCTGATTAAACCATCTCAGTATACATTCCCGAGGCCACCGATGTCATAGATTCCTTCCAGAGAAAAAACTGCGTAAAGCAACGCTGCCAGGAAACAGGAGCCCTCACACTTAGTGCCTGTATTTATTGTAAATATCCTGACTGCAGTCTTTTGTGTGGTGCTTTGAGAAGCAGCTTGTTGTTGTCACCCTCTTCAACTGTACCATTGTCCGAATCTGAAAAGAAATTGGGATCTCATCTGTGCTGAAGAAAATCCATCTGAGAAAAGGAGATGAAATACAGTAAAGACAAAAATAGCCTGAAAATGGGTTTTCAGTGGGAAAGTAAGTTTCCTGGAGCTCTTGTCAAAATAATCTTCATCAACAAAGGACTCTTAGCTGCTATGGGACTTTTAGCTCTTTTTTTTTTCTGTAATAGTAGATTCAATGAATGCCCATTTCCCAAAAGTGATGCTCTCCCTGACCGTAGGACCCCCAGTCCCTTGCTTCAAACAAACTCAGCAGCTTGGCAGCCTTCTATGCAAGGGGCCAGCTCACCTTATTCCTAAGCATTTCCCAGAAGCAGCAAAACTGAAGGGGAGTTTTGCAGCTGAGCAGGATAAAACTCTTGAGTGTTTGTGCCAGGCACTCCACCACGGCTGAACCACAGGCTTGAGAGCTCTTCTGCTGGATTCAACAAGCCCCTTGTCTCAGAGCTCCAAATGTGCAAGGCTCCTTTAGGCATGAAGCAACTAAATTATAGGAGGGAGGGGGAAGCAGTCAATTTTTTGGCTGATACTAATAGGATTAAATGTTATTGTACTGTTAAACATCAAAGCTCTTGAGGTTGGACCAGAGCTCTCCCCTGCTGAAAGCAGTTAGTGACTGCAGGCTGTGACATCTGGGCAGGCCAGCACGAACCAGGGGTGCACATCTGCTGGGAGCACTCAGCCAGAGCATCCACAGCTGCTTTCAGGCTACTGCTGAAACCTGTGGATCTTCCCATAGCCCTGACCACTTTGCCAGATCCTCCTTAAGGTGTCAGAGCTAAAGGCAGGGAATGCCAGGTAAAATGTGGGGCAAGGATGGGGCTTAGCCGCACCACGGAGTGCCCCAGCCATCGACCCTGGGGACGGTGCTCCAGGGATGGAAACTCCTGTGGTGGCTGTGGACCAGCCACACCCACCCTGTGACTGCTGACAGGCCTCACCTGGTAAAAATTATCACAAGCCCAAGGAAAGAGCACAGCTATTTAGCAGACTTGAGAAGGGAATATCTTAGTGAAACCTCATGGCTTGCCTGGGTGTGCCCTTCAATTTTTGATCAATCCCTCAGGGTGAACATAGCCAATCTGTCACCACAGGTACCTCTCTAATTAAAGTGAGGACATACCACATACATTTCTCAGTGTCCAGTGCTCTTTCCAGGTGCAGTTCTCTGGTTTGATCTATGAGCTCCTTGTGTGGCTTGGGTAAAGGCCACCTTGGAGTGTGCTCCTCTGTCCTCCAGCCACCACAGCAGCAGAGACCAACAGGATGCTGTGCCAGCAGCTTCCTGAAGCCAGAACGCTGGCAGAGATTTGGGCAGGTCTGTCTCACTGGAATCACTTGCCCTGTTTAGTCAGTAAAACCTGGATGTTGAAGTTAGCACTGAGTGTAGCACTAAGCTTTGTGAGTAGAACCAAGAAGGTGTGTGTCTTTCTTAGCTAAGGAAACCAAGGTGGGGACTGTCAGAGAACACCCTTCCTTTCACACAAAAGGTATGGAAGGAGGCAGCTGCTGCTGAAGGAAATACACCCCTTTGCCACCTTTTTTTCTTTCTATCTGAGAATCACATCTACATGTCATATGATGATGAGTGACAACCCTTCCTTCTACAGCCTGCTGGCAACTGTAGAAATGATGGGTTGTCTAGAGAGACAGAAGTGATGAAGATGTGGAATGTCTGAGGACCAGAGGCTTCTTCTTTATGGATTCCTTCCATGGTGTTTCCTGGATTCTACCATCATCCTCCCTTGTCTGTGGGAGAAGGTTATGACATGGCAGGGAATGATGCTGTCACCCAGTTGGGTTAATCAAAGAGGCTTCACCTTTGTGTGCTACTACCAAAGAGTAGGAAGGCAGAAATAAGGAGAGATTGGGAGACCAACTCAAAAATATTCTGGGTTTTTTTGTGATGTTTTTTCATTCTCCCAGGTGTCTCATTAAAAATGAATTAAAATGAGACAATTAGCTGCTACTGAGAATTTACAGTGCTGCCGCATCAAAGTACTCTGGAGTACTCACTAAATAACAGCCAAGTAATTGGTACCTGTCTCTACTGTCTGTCACAAAGACAATGGACATGGTGAGGGTCCTGGAGAGATGTGGTCTTTATTGAAGAAAGAAAAGGAATGTTTAAACAGGCTAATTATAAGCAACTTCTATAAATTAATGTGATTAGCAGTAGCTTGACTGGCCTTTTTTTTCCTTTCCTCTTTTTTTTCTTTCCCTGCTTCCTTCCATACAGTTTTCTTCTGGTTGGCTGTAGGATGGATTCCCTGATGAACAAATCAGAAAAGGCAGAAATAATATTCCTTCCACAAAACTATGGTCAAAATGCCCTTGTGCTTCTTAAAAATGGAAAACGTGGGTTCAGGTCAACCAGAAACCACTGCCTGACAGTGACTGCAGGACAGTTGCAGCTTCTTCTGAACGTCCCCTCTAACCTTGCTGCTTCTCCTGTTAGTTCTTGAGCAGAATTCAGGTCTTCCATATTGTCAGGACCAAAATTAAAGGCCAAAATTTCCCCTGTCAAACCCGCTGTGCGTGCAGCAGCAGCCCATGGGTGTGTGGCTCACACACAGCTCTGGCACAGGCACGTTTGCTCCCTGCAGGCAGAGCCCCCAGCCTGGGCTGCAGGATCTGCCAGCCCTCCACCTGGAGCTGTGATTTACTGCATGTCCACGTCTGCAGCAAGGTATGGCTGCTTCTGCCTCTCCTGGGGAGCAGCATGTCACCCCAGGAAGAGGAGGAAAGAAGCAGGAAAAGCAGTGTGGCAGGAGGGAATTTCTAATTAACTCTTTTTCACATGTGACATTTTTATTTGAGACTATACCAATCCCAGTTTTCATAACAATGCATTTCCCTTTGACAAGCGCTTATTTCCTTTCATATAGTTGTCTAAATAGTTATCACACTGCTAATGTTTCCAGCCAGAAATTACTCCCCAATGTGCCAGACCCAGACCTTCCAGTAATTTGTGTATGTAAATTTAGATTATTATTACATTAACATGTAATACTACAGGTAACAAAATGAAAGGGCAGGTACAAATTATCTCCATAAAAATTTGCATAAAATATTCACACATGGAAACCTAATTTTTCTTGTTTGTAGAAATGTCTGAACATGTGAGATCTATTAATCAATCTCACTTGTACCCATATAGCTTATATTTATTGTGTGATTCCTAACATCATCTTCCAGTAGTGCATAAAATATGATCACTCCTAGAACCTGATCAGAATTCAGAACTGTAGGATCAGTTGGTTACTACTGTTGGTCTAAAATGTCTTTTTTGGTTTTTTCCCTGCTATGAATTTTTCTCATTTAACAGTCAGCTCAACTACAGTGATCTGGGAATTAGCAGCTGATGACTGTTCAGCACTGCAGGATGCTTAATGCAATTAGCAAAGTTAATAAAATGTTGGACAGGTGCCTTATCCTGGGGGGAGAAAGAAGTTGTTCTTCTTTGCTCAGGATCAAACAGTCATGTTACCTTGTTTCTTTTAAGAAAGCATTTATTCTTAAAAAGGGATGAAGTAAAGAATAGAATCAATGATTGACCTGTTAGTGGTTGAATTTTACACTAAGTTACCCTGTTTTCTGCTTCTAGGAGAATAACTTCAGGAAACAGCAAGTACCTACTTGCAGAGGGGCACAGAAACAAAAGGTACATTGAAAAGGGCAAAGCCTGAGAAATATTACCCTGGAATATCTAAGGAACAAGTTGAAGCCAATCTGAACCATTTACCTTTAATAATGAGCGGATGATGGGAAATATAACAGAGGTCAGAGAGGAATAAGTGTAGTGTTTCTCCTCTCTTTGACAAAGCTGATCCTTGGAAATCACGCACTTAACAGCTTAACACCTGGAAAGATGGTAGAAAAGCTGAGTCCATGAGAGACAGATGAAAAGTACTGCTCTGTAGACCTGCAGGGAGGAAGAAGACCCCTGCTGAAAAATCCATGAAGGAAAAAAAACCCCAAGGATTTTGCCAATAAGGTAAGTGTGAGTTTACTTGTGTCTTCACTCAAGATGCATAAACTGGAGGACTCCTCCATTTAGGGTGAATGTTCTCCTGCATCTGCCCTTGAGGGACAACTAAACTAGGTAGCTCTTCTGAAGTTATTTCTGTGTTGGTTTTAGAGGAACACTGGGAAGTGAGAGCCTGTAATTATGATGGGCTGGTTTTCAAAATAAAAAATTTAACATTTCAAGAAAAGACCTCAAGAGAGAAATTGCAGTCAGGCTGCTTGTCCTCTTGTTCGAGTCACGTTGTTCCACATTATATTGATTTTGTGCTTCCCTCACCTTTTCTATATTTATATCTTTCTAAGAAAAGATTCTACTATGGCTGAAGTTGAACTAGAGGAACACACATGGCTTCCCCTGACTTTACACCTTCCCCATGCCTTTGCTTTCTGGGGATTACCACTGAATCAAGAACAATATGAAAAACAGCGGCTGGAAGACGCAGCCTCACTTACATCTATGTGATTGTGTCTTCTGAGCAGCCATGGGGGTATTAGAGGGTGAGCAAAACCCCAAAAGGCCCCTATCAAAGGCAAACCAAGCACATTCCCTGCCGTGCACAGCTTTTGGAACCCCCTGTCTGCTTTGGTTCCTCAGAAATCTACAGAGAACAGTTGGGAAAACTAGGAGTGTTTTACTGTTCCTGTGAGGCAAAGGCAGAGCTCCTCGTGCTGAAGTCAGGACTAATGCTGATGTAGCTCCAGTCTGTGGGTAAAAGCCACCACTTTGTCCTTCACATAGGTACAAAATGATTTTCAGTCCACAGGTGTCACCTGTGGTAAATATATGGTAAATAAAAAATAAGAGTGTGATTGTGCTTGTGGGCTTGGGCTGAGAAGCTGGTAATTGCTTGAAAGGACTGTAATTGTTTGCCTTCACTTAAAACAAACACCAAACAAAAAAACAAACAAAAAAGTTGAGAAATATGATGGTTAAAACCTGGCTTGTCCAAGAGGAGTGGGCAGGACATGCTCTTTTTTGCGGATCAGGGAGCTGATTTCCAAGCTGCATTTTTTGTTAACACGCAGAAATGCCCCACCCCCTTAGACACTACCTGAGCTGACATATGAGAGAGGTACAGATGTGCAGCCCTGGGCTAGGAGAATTCTCTAATCCTGCTTATCTGAAGTATTTACACTCCTCAGAGTGTCCAAGTGTCAGCAGGAATGGCATGGCTGGGTTTCGGCTTTGAGTCATCGGGTGAAAGCAGTGTGGTCTGGGGCCTGTAGTGACTGGAAATCATTACCTCGTGTTGGCTGCTTGTCCTCCGCGAGATGAATGTGACGGCTCGATCCATTTTCCCCACATAGATGCATAAAACGCCCACACACCTGGCTTGTATTAGCGTGTCCCCATCGGCAGTTCCCCTAAAGACCAGCCAAGCTGGGTAGGACTGGGGTGTTTTGAGCGGCTGCAGCTCACCTGGCACAGGTAGAGCGAGGGAGCCGCGCAGAGCGAGTGCTGGTCCTGCTCGGCCGGCCGGGACACCCTCTGCTGCTCCCCTTCAATAACGCGGCCCTTTCCCAATGCGTGTGATAACCTTTCACTTACATAACCAGGGTGTTTTGTCCCCTTTTGCCTGCGAGCCGCCCAGTTAGGAAGCAAGCCCGTGCTTTCGAAGGACACGTACTTTAAGAAACAAGCGCTGCCCCTCGTTGTCACCTGCTGCGAGGCAAACGCTGCCATCGCGGTCGCAGCTCCCTAAACTCGGGGTTCTCAGGAGCGGGGCGCTGCTCATGGGGGTCCCCAGGGCAGTGTGTCGGCGGTGATGCCGGCGGGGGTGCGGGCACAGCATCCGCACAGAGCGGGGGGACGGATTCGATCAGCGCGGCTGCCAAAGCCAATTATCGGGGCGAGGACGACATAATTACATTAGGGAACATCTGTACTTCATTAAAAGCCCTCGCGGGGCGGATTCACGCTGGGCCACGTCACGCACAGCCGCTTCCAGCCCCCCCCCCCCACCCCGCGCCCCGGCANGGCGCTGCGGGCAGGCGGCGCTCTGCGGCCGGGCTGCTCTTCTTCCTCCTCCTCCTCCTCATTCTCCTCCTCCGCGGCGGCGGTGGGCAGATGCAGCGGATCGCGGGGCGGCTCTGGCCCGCAGCGGGCTCCCGTCCCCCCGCCGCCCCCATGGACGGCAGCGGGGGCAGCAGCAGCAGCAGACACGCATAGCCCGGTGAGTCCCGTCCCCATCCCCGTGCCCATCCCCGTCCGCTCCGCCGCGCCCTGTCCGCACCGCGCTGCCGCAACCGCGGGTGCTGCCGCCTCTCCCGCGTTCCTCCGCGTAAAAATAAAATCATCCCCCCCCTCCCCGCCCGAACCCCGCACGGAGCTGGCGCCGGGGCTGCGCTGCGGGGACCGGCTCTGCCACCTGCTCCCTGCGGCGGCCGCGCCTCCGCCGCGTCCCTCCCGCCGGGACGGCGTTTTTGGGGAGCGCTCCCCGCTCGTGCCGCGCCGGCGTCCTGCCTTCCAGTCGCTCGGGAGTCCCGAACATTTGTTTCAGGCTAGGACTTTACCAGTATCAGTCTTGGAGTTATTTTGTTGCGGCTAAATTTAATTTAAACTGACTCAGCGGTCGTGGGAAGCTCCGGGGGAAAATGTCAGTTTGAGGGTTGATTTCTTTGCCTTGAATTTCAAGACGTCTCTGGCTGTATATTCGGTAATGATTTCTTGTTGTAGAATAATTTTGCTGTGCTTTATTTACTCCTGGAATTTAACAGTCCTCCAAGACAGGCTTGTTAGAGGCTGAAATAATCAGCTCCGAGGCACAGGCAATGCCCTTGGTCGTAACAGGTGCAACGTGCATATTCTTATGAACAATGAAATGGTTTCGGCGTTCAGGTTTATTTGTATGCTCTGCATCTCTGTGACTCTGAAGAAATTGTCATGCTGTGTTATGTCAAAGATGTGCTTACGGCGTGAGCGTGTCCACAGAACCCAATTAACAGGACAGGGGAGCAGCTGCACAGACCTCGTCCCTCAGCGGTGGCTTTAATACCCAGGGTATTTCCTGGGTGACATCGTATAGCCTGCGGTGTTTTGGTGGCTTTTGTGAGGACCCACACTGGGCACCGATCCGTCTGGCACAGGATGAAACACGGAGAGAGGAGGGGGGGAAAGAGAAGTGCAGAGGAGAGACCATTTGTGCTTTGATTGTGTTCTCTACGACTTGATAGTCCCTGCCCGTGTTGAGTGGGGTGGTGATGGCACATTTTATGACGTTACTGAAACCTAAAATACCGGCACTTAAATTCCATGGGAGAAATTTCCTGGGCAAGTATTTCCCAGATAAAAAGATTGTCATTGTTTTAGTAGCTTCATGGGCTCCTTATTTAAGGCACTGGGATTGATTTAATGGGAGTCACTCAGGAGTTAGGGCGGTCAATCAGAAAGAAACTAGACTGGAATTTCCTTATTGTTCTCAAGCCAATGTAGTGTAAAAAGTGTATTCCAGCAGTGCTGGGTGTGGGATACCTGTGCTCTGTGGTGCAGCCAGCAGCACCTCGTGTCTGAAGGTGTGTCTGCCCTCTTCAGCACTGAGAGATGCACCTTGCTAGTGCTCTGCTTTCCAGGACTCTTTCAATCTCATCTGTTTTGTTAGGGATGGGAGGAGGAGTGGATTGCCGGTCTGAAATAGGGAAGGATGACTGGGTAAAGGGGTGAGGATGGGGTGTGCATTCCTTTGTATATTCCTCTGGCCCTTTATATATTCCAACAAAGAACTATTAGAGCAAAAAAAGAGTCAAGGGTATAGCCAGGGAAAAGTGCCTGGTAATGAAATCTGACCTCCTGGGTGATATTAATGGAGGCACTGAACACCACAAAGGCACCAGAGATGTCTAAGAGGTCTTAGCTCCTTGTGAGAGATTCTCTAGAAGTTATGCCTTGTACCTTATCCCCACCATAAGAGGCAGTGCTTCTTCCTCCAGGAAACTGCTGATAAAGTCATACAGATGTCTTCTGGGGCTTTCACTCCTCTCCTTGGGGTTTTCCCACTGGTGGGATCTGCCAGGTCATGTTGATGAGCTGCAACATCAGTGAACTTCATGTTGTTCTGTAGTATCTACAAACCCTGGAACAGCAAAGTGTCTTGCAGAGGGGGTGGAGAAACATAACCAGCATTTCTAGTGCTATGTTAACTTCCTTGAACTTCTTACAGCCTCACCCAGCAATGTGATTCTATCCCTCCTGGTTCTTGGTTTAGGGCAGGTGAAGGTAGTAATAGTTGACATGTTGTACGGGGCTAACTGAGCCAAATAAGGAGGATAAATACCTTGTTAACCCTTTGCAAGGTATGACTGGAACTGCTCCCTCTGGTTTAGTGCTGTGTACTGTTAAAACACAGCACACTTCTCAAAAAGCCACGGCTTGAGGAGAAAACGGTTCTTTTATACCATCAAGTCAACTTCATCTGATGATGTTCAGTTGCAAGAATTTATAGCATTGTTTAATCAAATTTGAGGACAATAATCATAAAGGATTGTTGAAAAATCCTCAGAAATAATTAGCAGCCTTGTTTAGCATCTTGGGCAATTTACACTGGTGAGAGTGATTTGTCCTTTTCACATTGCTGGCAAAACGTGATGCTTCTGTGAGGAAGCTGGAAAATGTTTACAGATCTGCTACAGCAGTGAAGCTCTGGATAGTGGTCCTTTGGTTGCCTGAGGCTTTTCTTGTTTAACAGGGTTTTGAAAATCATCTCTGGAAGCCAATTATAGGTTTGTGCTGCAGATGCTCATCTGGTCAGGGCTGTGTCCACTCTGCAGCTGTGGATGTAGCTGGGAGTGCTCTGCATCCCGTGACCACGTGGAGCTCGGAGCATCCTAATGCTGCAGGTACCTGCTCCTGGTCTGCTGAGCTCACCTGTGCAAAGGGAGTTGTGCCCTCACTCCACTGACTTGACCCATCTGCAGGAAAGGACTCAGGATGACCTGGGTCGAGGTGGACTTCATGAAAGAGCAGAGACTTATGGACACTCTGGCCAGCTGGCTTAGGAGGCTGTTAGCCCCAAGCCATTAGCTAGACCAGGAGTTTAGCAGGATGTAAATTGAGTTAGATGTTTCAGATAGTGAAGATGAGAGAGAGCAGCCCGTGCTGAAAATGAGCAAGGCTATAAGGGGGATCCAATGCCTTTTGCTTTGCATTGTTCCTCTCTGATGCAGACTTAGGAGAAGATGCTTTCCAGGTGCTGCCAGTGGCACATGGAGTTTGTGGGGACGGGGCGGCAGTGCCTGTACTCCGAGGGAGGCCTGTTCTGTCACAATGGACACTTAATAAGTGAAGGAATTAACAGTTGCAAATGAATCCAGAATCATAAGTTCAAATCTGTGTGGTGAGTTCCTTGGCACACTTGGTTTATTCTGGTTTCTGATCTCCTTGCTCAAGGACTGCTCTGCCTGTGCAATAGTAATTCATGTGCTCTGGGGAGCTTCTATCAAATAGCACCACACTGGTTGTGTTTGAGAGATTTTTGTCTAAGCAAACTCACCCTGGACACTTTTCCCACCTGCATGTTTCCTCAGGGATGCAGAAGCTTAGCAGGTGTACAGTGAAGGCCTTTCCTTTGCTGGTCAAATGTTTGCTCATGTCCTAAATATAGCTTCTGGGAACATGTGTTTGTTTTGGAGCTGGGGAACACTTTTCTCCTTTACCCTCTTTATAGATTTAGAGGATTTAAGCATATGATTAACATTAAACATGTGAATATTCTCCAAAGACTCATTTTTTGGATCAAAGGCAGAGTGCTCAATCTGTTGAGAGGATGGAGCCCACAACCACTAAATGCAGGGAGCTGATCTGCTGCTATGCTTGTCTAAAAAGTGTATGATATGAGTGCTTTGGATTTATGTCTGTCTGTGCCCCAAATCCCTCTGCTGACTGCTGTCTTGATGTTCCTTATCTACAAAGTGCTTACAAGCATTAACAAACCTCTGTGATGCTGGTAAGACATGTCCTTATCCCCATTTTCCTGAAGGGGAGGCTGAGAGAGTTTGGTGATCTTTGGTGAGACCACTGTGGGTTAGGGACAAAGCTGGGCACTGAACTTGGGGCTTTGAATTCCCAGCCCAGTAAGGCAGCAGGACAGCTCTGGCAGTACTGGCTTCAACACTGCCATCTTTCACAAGGCCAGAATGCTCCCTGAATTTCTGTTGTGACACAGAGGCTTTTCCTATCATCTGCTGGATCAGACTCTGATGCAAAATAGTCTGTCTACAGGAGTGAGCAGTGGCCTGTTAAGGGAAGGAATCTCTGAGAAAACTGTGTGTCCGTGCTGGCTCTCAGCCTTGCTGGATGTTGCAGGCAGAGCTGCTGCATCAAGATTCCTCTAATCTGAGCTTAGAGAAGATGGAAAAATTCCCCTTTCCCTAAGTGAAGTGATTTTTGATTTCTTGCTCATTTAAAAATGCTCAATGCCTCTACAGAGCAGGGAGTCTGAGTCCACACATGTAAATATAGACACACTAGGTGTGTGTGTCCATGAGCTGGCAAATGAATCAGCTCCCAAATCCGAAGTTGGCATCGTGTCATTTTTGGCTCTGAGGTTTGTTGGGTGGTTTGTTTTGTTTAGTTTTGTTTTTTTCCTTCTTCCTGGTTTTATTGTGCTTCTCTTGCTTAAATTAGAAGATTTTCCCAAAAGAGAATGGGCTCACTTCAAACGTGGAGGGACGTGCTTTGCACTGATCCTGCAGGGCTGTGCTGGTGCAGAGCAGTGCAGAGCTGGGAGAGCAGTGCCTGCCTCCCACCCTTGCTGCCCTGCCCCTGCTGGAAAAGACCCTCGCAAACCACTATGGGGTGCCAGGGCTTTGGGAAGCCGTGGTGGCCAGGCAGGTTCGTGCTGGGGCAAGTGAACTGTGACAAAAGGTAAGTTTTGAGTGTTCTGAATTTTTCCTTTAGGAAAAAATTTGGAGTTTTCCAACCCAATCAATTCTATTGAAATGTGGTTCATCAAAATCCAGTGTTCTGTAATACCTGGCAAGTGACAAATTTGCAGCAAGTCTGGAGTTTCCCACAGGACAGCCCTACCTGCCCATACAAACATGTGTGAGGGGCAGACAAGCCCTAATTGGGAATTTAGTGCCTTTACGTGCTTTGTGAATGAACCACAACCATCCTGAGCCTGTGCATGTATATAATGGCACCTTTTCTTTATTCTCTATAGGGAACTTGTGTCCTTCTGAACTCCTGTTCCCTTCCATAAATGACCCAATCAGCCTTCATCACTGCTCGTTAGATCAGAAACTTATTAGTTAATGGCAGTACTCTTCTTCCCTTTAGTCCCTACTACAGCTAAGCTCATGGCATTTTCAGACAGACTTGTTAGTCATTAATATTCTTTGTATTCTTCATCTTTGGCTTCAGAAGAAAAGGCCTTTCATCTTTTGCCTTGCTTTGTTTTTAAGAAGAAACCAAGTTTGACTGGAGGAAAAAAGAAACCAAAAAAACATTTCTCTCCTGTTTTCTTATAAGCTTCCAAGCAGTCTCCCCTGCTGACTTTGTACTTTCACAGTAGACAAACATTGACTTTGTTTTCATAGAATGTCGCTGATTTTTTTTTTCCCTTGGTTTACCTTTTTGGTTATCCCTCAGCAGCTTCAAAGGACAGGATTAATTAGCAGCAACTGCTTCTTTTGCTGAAATTCTCATTCTTTACTCCATTTTCCCATCAAGTTTCTTGTACCTAAAGTCGAGTTGTGAAGAGAACACAAGTATGTGTCTAAACTTAGAAAAATTGTGAAGGATTTCCCCAGTTTGGAGTCTGAGATCGACCTGTCAATTCTTGTTCTTTTCCTTAAAAGAAATCAAAATGCTGATACCCAGGAATGTGTTTTAACTCTATGTGCATGGGCAAGTTTGAGAACAAACCACGTTCCTCAGGTGGGGAAGGCTTTGTTTCCATCATTAAATTCTCACTACTCGTAAGTGGTCGAATCCTTTGCGAATCTGCAGTGGTAACTAAAAGGAAAACACGGGGGCACAGCATTTGTTGGGTGTGATCACGTGAAATCTCGCACCTCATTTCAGAAGAACAGGACCAGAGGATGAAAAACTTCCGGCCTGAGTTATCTGTTTTGTTCTTGAGGTTTGTTAAGTGCTTCCTGGAGTGTGCCAGTGGTTCATCTCCATTCTGCTCAGGTCTCCTGGCTCCCAGCTCTGATGCGGTGCACATCGCAGCGCGATCATTAAGTGTGATTACCACATTTCTGACCTATTTAAAAGTGTCTGGCTGTGAAATTCCAAAGATTCTAATTTAAGCTATAAACCAGATTATTAATGTGCCGCCGCTTACACATTTCATGGCTCATTTCCTGATTACAGCAATTTTCAACGTGTACGTGTTGGCTGTTCCAGTGCATGTGTATAAACATCCTATGGCATGTGCATCCTGGTCACCTTGCTTGGGGCTCGCGTTCCACGTACCTCCCCCAACTTGAAACAAGTAAAAGAGAAAGCCACAAGTGCAGAAAGTTGTGACAAACCCCACTGGTGCTGGCAAAAGGCCTAATGCTTTCTGCAGGATGGGGTATAGGAGTGAGGATTATGCAGGGATATGGAAGTCAGGCAACAGAACAGACTTCAGGGACATCTTGAGACAGTCCCTTGCTCTGTCCTGTGGACTGGAGGTGCCCTCTGGAAACATCAAGGCTCCTGGATTGCTGCCAGGGGACCTCAGCTGTACTGAAACTGGAGCACAGGCAAGATGCTACGTATAGTCAAGATCTGCAGAGAGCAAAGACAACTGTTGATATCTTCAATTTTGTCCATCATTTCATTCAAATCTGTCATGTTCATGGATCTGGTACTCTGCAGGGCCTCTTTAACCCCAAACTCCTTTCTGTGCACGTGGATAGTTAGGTGTGCCACTTATGGCTCAGCCTTTAGGATGACCCAGCATGAAACAATTCACCAGAGTTACAGGGGAAACTGCAAACAGTGGGTCCAGCAGAGAAACTCAGGTTGAAAGATAAAGAGCAGGTGAAAGTGGTGTAGAAATTATCCTGTGATGCAGTGAAGCATTTCTGTGCCCTTCCATTGATGTGTCATAGGTTCAGTTAAGCACTGCAAATTGCATCTGGAGATCTCCCTGAGCTGGGAGCAAGTGAAAAGCTGAGTGTGTGGCTGGCTGAGTTTGGTGCCTTGTTCCAGAGGGACTGACCCTGGTCCTGCATAAGCTGCCAGATATGGATGTCTGCCCCTGTATGAGATTTTATGCATGTTTGGGATGCTGGATGCAAGCAAGGTTTGAAGCAGGTGAGATGGGACCTTTGAGGACTGGAGGAGAACTTTGGCATAGCTGAACTACTTGTGCCTCACTAACACAACATGAGAGAGGTGAGAAGCAGGCAACAGGCCATGCAATTTGTCCCTGCTGAGGAGCAGCATCCCCTGGCACTTTCTGCCCTGCTCCGAGGAGAGGGGATGGAGGGAGAGGTGCAATTACCGCTGCTGAGCAGTAATTACCGTCTCTGAGCACTTCTGGAGGACAAGGTTAGCAGGGCCTCTCGTGGCTGCTGCTGTGCCAAGACCTGGAGAGGAGATTCCTGTTCCTCTCAACCTCTGTGGAGACTGCCAGTGTTGGGTGCTCTTCCATGCATCAGGGATGGGATTTGTGCTTCTGTGCCTGGCATGTGCCTGTGCTAAACACCATTTCAGGTGCTCGGGGTGTATTGCTTCAGAACTTTAGAAAGGCTTTTTTTTTTTTTTTTTTGCTGCCTTTCATTACTCAGTTGCTGGAACTAGTTTGGATCCTTGTGTGTGTCTTCCAGCTGAGGGGTTGGGAGTGAGGCTGGCTGAGCCCTGGTAAAGGTGTCATTACATATTGTACACAGCTGGGAGAGCATCAGCTTGTCGTTTGCAGTTGTCTTATTTCCTAATGTGGTGTAGTAAATTATAAATGTACACAGACACCTACGGAGTGTTTCATTCATGAGCTGCCAGACTGCAGCGTGCTTTTTGAAATTGCTGGTTTGAGGGTTGTTTTTGTTTTGTGGGATAATTTAATTATCTGATACCAGGCATTTCCTAAGAGTAAATTGATCACTTAAGAACCATGTGTCTATTAGTGATTCTGCTAATAAAAGTTTGGGGTTTGTTTTATTCCATAGAAGACCTTCTGCACAACAGCCTTTTTATTCTTTATGACAGTTTTAAGCTGGTATTAAGGCCTTTTCAGGCAGGTCGTTATTTGCTAATTGGCATGTTGTGGGGCTTGGAAGCATGTGCCAGAGCATCCTGCAGGCCAGCAGAAGTATTTGAAGGTATAGATAGTTTGGAAAAGGGGCAAGAGGTTGGTCTAAAAAGGGATGGTTACAAGGAGTCCCTCTCGTGGCATTTCTCACATGCCGCTCCTGTGGGCTGTAGCAGAGTTAACAGCACTCCAGTCTGTGTATTACAGCCACGATCTTCTGAAGTGGAACCACAAACGACAGCAGAATTACGATTAAAGGGCGGTCAGTACTGATGGCGAGCCCAACATAACATACAAGTCTGGCTGTGGTTGGGAGAATGTGCCCATCTAATAAGCAGCTTAACTTGGGGTATTACTGTGAAATAGAAAGAACCATGGAATATGCGATGTGAATGGTAGGCTGGATTTCCCTGTCACTTTACATTTCTCTTCCTGAAGCTGCCCCGGTTTCGCCAGGGTTACTTCTGAATTACACCCAAGAGAATGAGAGGTGGATTTCCTCTTCTCAACACCTTTCGTTTTAATCTGGAAACAGCACTATAATTTCTTTGTTTCAGCCCTAGGTCTGAAGTTTTCATATCAAATAAAATGTAATCAGTGAGGCTAATTTGTCCAAATGTTTTATTTTTCCTGTTCGGCTGCTAACTGATACCACTTCATTCAACTCCATTAAAGAAAATGGGTGTTGTTCCTTTCTCGCTAACGGGAGCTGAATTGGGCCATTAAAGGCCATTTTCAGGAGAGGTATTAGCAAAGACTAAGGCTTGATCCACAGCATTTTGCAGGCAATAAATCAGCAATTGCGGTCTACACAATAGCAGGTCTAGTAGGGGTTTGAGTGTCTTCGAGATTGAGAGCCCTCCTCTTGAGTATCGCTTCTTTTAAGTTTTCTGAAATCACTTAAATTGAGACAAAGCCAGTGACTTGTTCATGTCTATTGGAGTTGCTCAGAATTTATGTTCTTCACTGTGCTCCGCTGTGCTTGGGTGGTGGAAGCAGAAGTTTTTCCCTTTGGACTATAAATAGCTTGCTGAGTGTTTGTGATCTAAAGGAGGTGTTCAACCAGCCACTGACACGGTATTTCCAAATTGCCTTAAATCACTTCCTGGTAGTTTCTGTGACAGGTGTCCAGGTTTTACTTTTGGTAGGCTTTTACATGCGTGAAGTTTCCTTTTAAGATCGCTGTGTCTCCCTCGACTCCCCTTCTGTCGGGATTCTTCTTTACAAGCCACGTCCAAATGTTTCAGTGGTATTTTGTGGTAAGAAAAGTCTGCTGTACAACGCTGTGGGTTTGAGTATTTCAGCAAGGAGCACAAGGAATTGGAGGTTCTGCCCTGCACATCTTCTATCTCGCTGTTTTGACAAGCCCCATTTCAGAACTCCCGTGGCAAGTGATTTTTCTGAGCACGTGTGGAGGGGAATGTGTCGAGTGCTTGAGACGGTGGGGACTGGGGAGAGAGGCACGACAACTGCTTTGTGTAAGACGATCCGTGTTGGGAGGAACAAATGGTGCACTGAGATGACAAATGGGGCAGCAGAGGTGCCCCTGGGCTGTCCGCAGCCGAGGGACCGACCAGCGGCTCCGGGCAAGGGGTCTGTAGTCAATATGAACAATTTCATGTTGGGTTGGAGTTTTCTGATAAATTGATTACGTAATTCTCACGGATTTAATTAAATCGGATCCCAGGGTCTTGCTTTGCCGAGCTTTCTGGTAGTGGTTTTGTAACTAGACGGGCAAATAAATGGCCTTTATTTTCTTGCTTGCTGGGTGGGGAGGTGTGGTGATAATTAGAGCATTTATCAAGGCGTCCTTCCACGTTACTGACAGGCTGGTATCCACTCTGACGGACGGAAACAGGGACTCTTGAGATTATGGGACTTGTGTAGAGCTGCTGCGTGATGTATCAGAGCACAAGGGTTAAGTGCTGGCACCCTGAAAGGCAGATTGGTCCCCTGAGTCATGCACGGCTCTTCCTTTGGGCTACTCTGTGCCTTTGCCCTCCCTTGAGAAGGCAGACAACTACTGCCCCAATCAGGCACCGTTCCTGCACCCCTGCTGTCCGCAAGTAAAGCTCAAGTGCAAAGATTGGAGGTTTCGGTACCATCCCAGCTTTGCTTTTCACCTGCTGAGACAACGTGTGCTAATGTCACATTGCTCCGAGTCGTTTTGGTTTCTCTCACGTGAGTTTGGAGGTGTGTTGGCTTTTGTAGGGAGATCAAGAAGGAATTAGAGCTGCGTTTTACTTAGTTGTTCGTCAGCAGCTAAAATCGTGACAAAGTTGCTCCACCCCAATTAGTAAAACAACTATTAAGAAGACTTAATTAGAGTCAATAGCTGAATTTTATTTATATGTATCTTCTTATTTCTGCTAATTACTGTGTTGAGTAACAAGTTTAGTAAGACTTATAAGCTTATAAGATGAATGACAATAAAACCATGTGAAGAAGGGGATGTTTTTTCCCTAGAACAGGACTGGAGGAATTTGTAGCCATGAGTTAGATTTGCAAAGCCTCTGACCCTCCCCCGCTGGGTTTTTTTCCCCTCTAAAAACAAAGGTGCTGTCAGCACCAGTCACCATTTCCCCTAAAGGGTCGTTTAACTCTCATAAAAAATAATAAAGACCCGTATAAATATTCTCCATATACTGCTCCTGGATTGTATTAGTGAAATATGTCAGTGTTTGTGGCGTGTGCAGCCCCGTGTTTCATGACATCACTTGAAAAATGCAAGACATTCGTATGAGTTATTTGGAAGACAGTGACAAGCCTGTTTGGCCAAGCTGTGTCTTAAAGAGAGCGTTTTCAAGCCCAGAGCAGAGATCAAGATGTGTGACCAAGCCTGGCTACCTGGGGTAACAGACTTCAGCCCATGTGCTGCTGGAGGGATGGCTGTGGGGCTTCCCAGTTGGCTGGGTTTTTCCAGTGTGACCTGTGGGACCGAGTGCTTGGAGGCACCAAGCAGATGGCTATGAAGATCTTTTCTGCATGGCTTCCAGAGATACGAAAGCAGGGTGGTTTTTTGACAGCCCTCTACCATACCTATGCGTTTCCTATCCATGGCTTTACTGAGCTTCTGGGATAATCTGTGTGTTGCCAAGACGTGCTGCAGAGCTCAGCGGTAGAAATGTGGACACAGAAGAATCTAAAGTTGACCTCTTAAGCAACTTAGACTTCCACCTAGAGCAGATTGAACACATCTGGTGCCTCCTGCACCTGAATGCAGGTGGTTGCATTGTGACCTGAGTTGGGTTTTTCTGGGCCAGAAGGACAAGGGTGCCCATGGGCAAGTTGGGTTGAGGATTTGGGTCATGACAGTGTGCCATGGGCAGCTGAAGAGGTTGCCCCAGCCACCCTTCCTGCTGAAGCTGTTGTGTGCTCTGCCTTCCCCATCCAATACAACAGTGACAACTGATAGTCAAGAGCAAGGAAGAAGCAGCTTTTGCCTGCATCTTTTTATGATTTTATCTACTCCCTGAGCCTTCACTATATTATCTCCTTAAATCTCTGTGCCTGACACTTTTGCTTTAGCACAGCTGAATGTATTACTGTCCTGGGTTGTAAAAGAAAGCCTCCATAGGCTCCCTGGGAGGGTTTGGAGTAAATCTCCCAACGTGCAGCTGCCCGCTTCCCTTCTCCCACAGCTCCCTTTTGAGGTGTGAACTACTGCGAGGACAAGTTGCTTTATGCAAATCTGAGAGGAGACCTTTTGTCTTTGCAACATTTTCCATCTGAATTGCCCGACACCCAGTTGCAGGTCCCCAGCTTTGGACTCTGGCTGTGCAAACAGCCCTGCCGAGGGCTGGCAGTGCCGGTGCAGTGCGTGGTGTCTGGAGGTGCAGAACCTGTGGGCAGGTGATCTGTCCTGCAGGCAGCAGCACAGAGAGGGGGCTCCTGTGGTTAATGAATGTTGAACTGCTCCTGTGGAACAGCAAGTTGTGTCCTGCCCTGCAAATGATCTCTGCCAGAGGCTGAGCTGCAGGGATGGGGGCGCTGCTTGTGGATTCATTAATCCTGTCCGGGTGATGAGTGTGCTCCAAGCACAGCTCTGCTGGTCACCCAAGAAGATGATTTTTTTGTTTGTTTGGGGTTTTTTGTTTGTTTTTGTTTGTTTAGTTGTTCAGTTCTACTTATTTTCCCCTTTAAAGTCTTTACTTGGTACTGGATGCCTTTCTCTAGCAGCCCACACTGCAGCTTGTACATGACAATGTCCTCCTTTGGAAAGAATAGGTGTAATAAATTTGTGCACACAGCAGTCCCTAAATTCAGCTCTAGTTGTGGCAGGAGTTCCAAAGGGCAAATGCATCTCAGAAACATTGTGACTGTTGCATGAAATGGTAATTGTAATGCATGGAAGATCAGCTGCTGATTTATTTTTATTAGTGCAGCTGAAAATTACTATGATGGTTCAAGTAGGGCGTAAAATAATAGCTTTAATCTCCTTCCAGGAGGAATATTAACTTCAAATTCTGTATTTCTTTTCATTCCCAAACCACTGTAAAATGATTAGGATGTGACTTGAGTGTCTGTTCTATCATGTGTATGTAGGAAGATTCCTTTTTTCATGACCATAATAGGAAAAGGGTATGTTGATTTCTGTAGTGTTTTTTGCAATGTAAATTCCAGTTTCTTTGATCAGGAAACAGCCTCAGTTTTTAACCAGAAATCTGCATTCATCCCAATAGCCAAAAGTGCATTAGGAGATGCTTTTCCAAACAGGAATACTGCAGGTGACTTCAATTTAACAACCACCCAGAGTGAGAAGTCAAACATTTGCCATCAGCAAGACTCCCTGGGCAGCCAGGGCTTGTGGAAGGGACTGTTTTCTACTCTTGGTTTGTGGTCCTTGGTTGGTGGTCCTGGGCAACGGTATGGTGCCCAAGTAGTTTCTTGGAAGGCTGACTGTAAACTGAGGAACAGCCAGATGCTTGAGTCTCCACTTCTGGAGTTTCTCCAGCTCTCTTGGAAGGAGCTGCAGGGAGGAGAAGCCCTTTGTAGACTTGAGCTGTATCTTGTCTGTGACAGGTTAATCTGCTGCCCACGTCCACACCTCGAGGTGGTTGGCAGCATGAGAGCAGGCCTGGAGATGGGGAAGTCTTGCTCCTCCCTGCTGCCATTTCAGGGGTGGGTGTTACAGGAGATCAGGAGCTCGATGTGTCCCTGCTGCTCCAGCAGAGCTGCCTGCTGTCCCAGTGCTCTACAGCCCAGGTCGTTCTGTTAGTGGGCAAAATCTGTGCCAGCTGATGGCCCTGGCCATGGCAAACACATCACGGAAGAGAAAGGGATGATTCTCCTGGCATGACTCAGCACTCCTGCTCTGAACTACCAAAACAGAGGAGGGTAAGCAGAGTTGTGAATAACTAATATCCTTAGATAAAACATCGTTATAGGCAAGGCAGGACTTTGTACCTGCATACGAGAAAGTGAATCTGTGTTTCTGTGTCGTTGTCCCGTCTGTGATCACTGCATTAGGTAGCAGAGATGTTGCAGTGGGGTTAATTGCCAGCCTCAATAGCATTGTGGGGAAATTGTAAAAGGCCTTGAAGAGAATATTAAAGGATTGAAGTAATGGTTAAAGCATTAACAGAAGATGCACATGTAGGTATGTGAGTGCATGTGTGTAATTGGCAATGCAAAGCCTTTGAATTGGAAATCACTGGTACAGAAATACAGTTAAGGGCTTACAATGGAGTTAGTTCCAAGAGCCATAGGGAAAAATCAGGGTATTAAAGCAGTAAAAAGCTGTATGGCAAGGCATTCACTTCTCTATCAATATATTGATTATACTGAAGGTGGAGCGTGTGCACAGACTGATCTTGTGGTAGGAAAGGAAAATTTATTTGGGGGAATAGGGCAAATCACTAAAAGTACTCTAAGAAATTACTATCAATGCTCCTTTCTGAAAGTCTGGAGAGGGTCCTTTTGAGTTTTGCTCTGTGTTGTAGGAAGTTGAGGACTGTCCTCTGTGTGGGAACAGCTTTGCACAGATGAAAGAATCAGTGTGGTCTAAGACTCCACAGGTATAAGAGAAGGAAAGTCATAATATGAAAATATTTATAATGGCAAGGAATTGTACACTGCTAAAGCAACACTTCTGCTGTGAATAATTTACCCTAATGAAAATCAAGATGGGCATCCTGGTGAGTTGACTTTGGCTGTTTGCTGAGAGAGTGCTCAGAGATGCTCCTGAGGAGGCAAGGCTGGTGCTTATTATTTCACAGAACAACTTGAGTAGTCTTTCTGTATCAGTAGCACGTAGAGTGCTGAGGATTGTCATCAGGGGGTCTGGGGAACAATCACCTGGAGTGTGTGGTCAAGATGTTGTCTCTTCCAAATGACTTACCTGCCTAGGAGTCCTCTGTGTGCATCACTGGTGAGCATCCCTTCATCTGGGCTGAGCACCCTGCTGGTGTCAAGCTTTTTGTAGGCAAGGTTTTGAGAGGAATTTGGAGGAGGTGGCTTTGGGAGCGTTGCAGGTTCAGCTGGGCAGAGTCCATATAAACCACACTGATCTTGTGACTGGGCTCCCTTCTGTTGACCTTGTTAGTGATGCCTGGGCCATTTCTCAGTGGGTTTAGGGTGTCAGAGGGATCTCCAGTGTGAACTGGGAGCAGGTGTCCTTTTGTGGCCTCCACCACTTCCTTGTGGTCAAGCCGTGCACTCACCCATGTGATGACAGTGCCCAAAACCACAGGGGACTTGTGCACAGTGCTGAGGATGCCCACCTGTCCTGGACACAGTGGGCATGGGCCCAAAGGCTCATCTGACTCCAGACAAAGCAGCTCACTGAACTTCACTGTTTAAATAAAAGTACACGGTGGTCCCCAGGTGGTGAGACAGTCTGAGACGTGATGTCTGCGTGGTGCAGTGCAGGGTGCAGAGACAGCTCCTTGCTTTATACCACAGAGCACAGACGTGCCCTGAGGGTCTTCTGTTCACAGGAGGCAACTCATCCCTCTGTCTCCTGAGCTTTTCTGTAACCAATAGGCTGAGCTACTGCGTTTCCTTTGTCTGCTAAATCTTTGTGCTAAGTCCTTTAGGAGATATTAGTACATTTAAGAGTTGCTTCCTCTCCGCTTGCAAATACACCCCCTGTATTCCTGGATGAAGATATTCTTGGAATACTTACTGTGGTTTGAACCCTCCAGTGGGCAATCTTTTATTCCAGAATAATGGGCCTTTGTCCAATTAAACATAATGTACTTTGGAAGTGGAAGCCTGTAGTTTGTTGCGCAGGAAATGCACTCATTTACCAAATCTCATTAATTAATTGGCACCTTTTTAAGGGAAGTTTCTTCCCTCTTGCAGTGTTTAAAACCTCATCTGCAATGAAAAGTAGCACTTCAGTTTTGTAGACTGGATCTTTGATTATTATGAGCGATTCCTCCTGCATATTAAAAGTAATTTTTCTGCTGCTTCTTATTATGACAAAGGGACCTCAGCTTTGGGAATTGCAGTTTAAGCTGCTCAGCATTGTGTGGCAGCTCAGTTGGTGCTGCCAGCAGCCGGTGCTGTGCTCAGGACAGCGTGTCTCTGCCGTCCCACGTAATACTCTACGTGATGAAAAAACTAAAGTAGCTTTTTTTTGGTTTTTTGTGATTCCTTGCATAGCCCACACCACTTCTGGGCGGGGGGGGGGGGGGGGGGNGCTTTGCCCAAACCAGAGACGTGTAGCAACGCCTGCGCTGTGCCAAGTGTATGAGACAAACCTCAGCGCCTTTCCCAGCGGGCTGTGTAGACAGAACTGTGCAGACGTCTCTCCTCAGCCACCTCGTCTTTGCTCCTTCCCTTGCCTCACTTTGTCATTTCCAGGTCACTTCCCTTGCCTTTGTCAGCATCTTTAGCATCGCTCGGTGCAGGCGCTGCCCTCAGGAACACCGTCATGCATACTAAATCCACGTCTAGGACCACAGCGTGAATGGGCCATCCTCTCAGGAGCCAGATACAGCCACAGGGGAGGAACTGACAAGCTGCTGACCTTCTGGAGGTCAGTTCTCTGCAGCCACACAGGCACCTTCTCCTGCCCTCCCCGAGTTGGGGTGTCAGGTGGGTGCACTGCTTCTGCCACCCCTGGCTGCTCTGACTTGTCTGCAGCGGTGCCTGAGCCAGTCTATTTTAGTAATGTAATTATTCACATTGAGCTTAATCAATGAGCCACAGTGCAATCTACCGGTGGCTCCAATCAGTGGGATTACTCAGAAGGATCAAAATGAGCTTCTCTTTCTGAAAATGAAGCTGCCATTCACACAGAAATGAGTTCAAGGAAGCCCTGTTCTTTATGCAGGGTATGCTGTGACTCCAAGTACCTGTTTGTGTAAGTCCTTGTCTTGGCATACTGTAGGAGTAGGGGGCTGTGTGTGTTTTGGGGGATGTGGGTCCCAAAGCTCATTCTGTGGGCAATATTCAGTTTTGATAAGGGTCAGGGCACTCCTTGGAGGTGTTTTTAACTTCTTGGTGTGTTAGTTTTCTGCTAGATCAGCCTGCAGCAGAGCCAGGAAAATAACCTTACAGAGAGAGCATGAAAAAGGGGCTGCAGAGAATGCTGCAGTTTGCTGACTCTCTGCAGGCAGCACCAGTGCAGTGGATAAAGGTTTGTTTCACCTGGGTTCCCCTGAGCATCTCTGGGACAATGTGGGCACAGCTCAGACTGGGAGTCCATGCAGGTGTCCAGCAGGGAGATGCTGTGTCTGGACCTGCTGCCCCCAGCAAATGGTCCTCACACCTTCAGCACCAAACCGTGAGCACGCAGCGGGTGGGCAAGTCCTGTGACCTCACCACGTGTGCTCTCCTTCCGAATGACAGAAACACATGGAGGGCTGCAGGGAGTGGGGAGGGATTTGGTGTGGAAACTGGCACTCCTCTGTGCTTGGCAGGACTTTGTCCAAGCTTACAGCTGTAGGGAGGGGAGGCCAAACGTGCCCCCTCCCCGTGTGAGCGTGCCTTGGCACAGCTGTGGGGAGGAATCCTGCCCACTGCCAGCCACGTGCTGTGATCTTTATGTGCGCATCTCTGTGTGCTCTGCTCTGTGTTGTTCTGCAGCCCTGCCTCTGGCTGCTGACTAGACCCAAAAATGCACAGTGTTCTCTCCTCCCCACCATGTGCTGGATGCCACTTGCTCACTGAGAGCGTGGCTTGAAGACTTTACTGTGCCCATGAACTGATGCCAAAAGGCAGTCTCTCTCCTCTTTTGGGGCTGTGCATCTCCTCCCTCTGCCTTGCCTCGGGTTTGCAGGTTCTGTGGCTGGCAGGAGTGGGCTCCCTGGGCTCGTTCTGTGGGCAATGTTCAGTTTTGATAAGGGGCGGGGCATTGCTTGGAGGGGTTTTTAACTTCTTGGTGTGTTAATTTTCTGCTAGCTCAGCACAGTGAGCAGACTCACCCAACTTTCTGCCCACTTGCTGTCTCTGTTGCAAGGAAAGCAACAGGGGTGGGAAAGCAGGATCTCTCCTTCATGCTTCACGTGGCCAAACCATGTTGTGTTTAGTATCCAGCTGCTGTCTTGCCTTCTTCTGACCTTGGATGTCACTGCAAATGGAAGCTGCTGAGCGTTTATGTCATTATTATTGGGTTCTGAGTTTCAAAAATCAGCCACAAATATCTGTTTGGCCATAAAGAGCTAAAATGTTGGGTGCGTGTAGTCATTAATCTATTGTCATATTCTTATGCTGATTGGAGTGAGAATCTGATGATGGGATCCAAATATCTCCATGCCCTCAGAGCCCTCAGCTGCAAAGTTGGAGATTAGACCCAAATGTTCATGGTGATCCTTCCCAAAATGTCTCATTCCAAAGGGCATAACACCCCCCTGCCCGTCTTTGGGCCTTCGGCTCAAGTTCCTGAGTTCAGTTCCTGTCCCTGGTTACTCTGTGGTGTCCTGCAAAGGTAAGGGGGAGCCACATCTGAAGGTATTTTGAATTGCTAAAGCCCTCTGTATTTTGTGTGTTTGAAATCAAGCTGGGAAGGAGGGTTTGTCCTATACCACGTTACTGTTATTTTAAGGTCTTTGTTTTGGGGTTTGGAGGGCTCTCTTGCTTTATTTGTAATCCTCACAACGGATGTTTGTGATGCAGGAAACCTGGTCTAGGATTCTTGCTGCTCAGAAAAACTGAAGGTATACTTTAAAAATGTCCTGTTGGGTCCAGTTTTTCAACTTAATTCAGATCTCTGCTTAGGGAGCCAAAAATATGGATAAGAAAACACACAAGTAACTGATGTGCTCAAGACACCAGTCTGTCTCAGAGCACGTCTCTTGCATTGCTGTTTCTCTCTGCTTGTGGGAGTAAGTGTGGAAACACTATGGTATTTATTGGCAAAACGGTGACTTCCTTATGGCAGCCTCTGCATGCTTTAGGCATCAGTTCATGTGAGCATCCTCCTCTCTGCTGGATGGGACATTTATATGTTTACTAAATTTTGAGCACATGGGTAGCTTTTTTGGCTGTTGCAGTTTGAAGCACACATTTAAATTATTTACTGACTTGGGGTTTACATGCAGATGTGAGTATTAAAAATGAAAACTTAAGCATCCAGTCCAGATTGTGAAGCTGAGATATATCTTTTCAAGGCAGTGTTGAGGATTTAAACCAACATTTTCCATTAAGATTAATGGAAGATACATGCCTTAACTTCTGTGAACTGCTTTGAAAAGCATCAGTTTGGTGTTCCAGCTTGAAGCCCTGTGTGCTGGATGTCTTTGCACTGCAGTCTGTATTCCCAGCTCTGAGGGCCTTGTAGCATCTTCTGGTCACTAGTTTGCATCAGGACCCTAACTGTCCTCATCACACTGATGCAATTTGTCTTTGGTTTCATGGTACTCAGTGTTATCTTAAAATGACAATTCCTAGTCCTGAATCAGTACAATCTTAGTTTCTAGTCTTGTTTTTACTTACTGTGTCTTGCAGGAGGAGATAAACATTTACAACCTTTAAATTTGTGACGGAAGCATTGGAAACACCTGACAGCATTAACCCTGAGCACTCAGAACCCCAAAGGGAATAGGAAGTTGATAGATTGGTGTGCATGTTTTTAAATCTCCGGGTTTCAACATCAGCCTCCTGATCAGGGGGAAGGCTGTTTCATTGCTGCAGAGCATTTGGTGCCACCCTGGCACACACAGCCTCACAGCCTCCCTCGTGGGCATCAGCCAGACACGTGTGTTGGAAGAGTGGATGGGTCCTGCTGTGTTTTAGCATGAACCTCAACTGAATGACTCTCCTCCCTGCCTTTCTGGAAAGCACTTTACAGTTTTTCCCATCTCCTCACGTTTCTTGATGCTCTGCTTTCTTTCTGATGTTGCTCCAGGGATCCCAGATCGGTGTAGTAAGTGTAATTTCGATGTGCTATCTGTAGAACTGCTCTGGTTTTTTGGAGGTAAAACTGTTTTCCTTCAACTCTGCCTTTTGTTCATAGGCGTCAGTGCTTGAGGCAGAGCATTTCATTAAAGATTTATGTAAAGCAGGGGCTGGTCTCTGAAGCAGGAGGATAAAGCTGTGCTCCAGAATGCTAATGCAGAGCTGGAGCAGTTCGAGATGTGCATAATGCAGCACCGTCTGGCACAACCCGGGGCTTCATCCAGGAGAGGGAAACTTGCCCCGTGTTTGTCTTTGCCACCCTGTAACTTTGAGGTTTGCTCACATTTCAGCTTAGGTGAGGGAACAGAAACACCCTTCAGGCAGGCTTTGCCAGGAGCCCTGATGGGAGGGGGGTGCAGGGGTTTGGCTCTGGAGCTGGGGGTGGCAGGGAGGCGCCAGCCTGGAGCCTGCCCCTGCCCCGAGCTCCAGTCGCTGGGAGACAACCACAACCATGTGCTTTTTGTTCCCTCTCTGCCCCGTCCTTCCTTTTCCAGCTGGCACGAGCAGGATGTGTGTTCCCTGTGTTTGTAGAAATGAGGTCTGCAACGGTATGGTTTATCCTCCTGGTTTTGGGGTTTCAGTCCATAAACCCAGGAGAAAAAGTGTGCTCCCTGCCCTTACCCCCACCACGTGGTCCCTGAGAGCTCCACAGAAAGGACACACAGAGACCACACCAATGGGACAGGGACAAAACAGGAACTTTATTCGTTGTCAAGGGTTTATATGGGCTTTGGAGGGAGTGAAAGCCACCAATAAGGGACAAGAGGGGACATCCGGCTCTGGGCCAATATGAGTAGTGGAATTTACATTTCAGTAGGAGGGGGTTTCAGGTAACATGGTGTTGCAATTCTTCCTCCAGCCCCCTGAGCTCACAGGGGTGTTCTGGGAAGAAGAAACGGTAACGAAAAAGACACTTCACCATGAAACACATCAGTTGTCAAAGCATTATCATTAGCTGGTTGATTCCCATCACCGGCCTATTTTTGACAGGACTCTTTCCATGCTATAAATTGTGAATTGATCCCAACAGATGTGGAAGCGAAGCAGTTTTGTTTCCTTCATAGAGACCTCTCTGATCACTTCTGCAGTGGCTGAAATACCGGAGAGTCTCTGTGGTTCTCCAGTGCTGTCCTGCCAGGGTGTTTGAGAATGTGGGAGTCTGTCAGACTTGCGAAGAAGATTCACAAGTGCACCCAAAAGCACTGGTGTGGGTGACTCCATTGCATACCTGGCCGTTGATGCAGTGCTGCTGGAAATCTGCCTTGTGCTTGTGCAGAGCAGGGACTGTCCCAGCCCCATCCACAGCAGGTTCTGCAGAGCCAAGCAGGATGTGTCTGACAGCGTGTGGAGCTTCCTCTGGGCTCCACAGCTGCACATGGGAACCCACATGGACTTGTTCAAAACAGTATTGTTTGCTGTCCATGGCAGGTGCAGCTCCTGCTCCCCACTTTGCAGACAAAGCTCCTTCCTGTGAAGATGCACCCGATGCTCCCAGGGACTTGCCAGCCTTAAGACAGGCATTAATGTATTGCTGAGCTGTTTTTCTGAATGTAAAGGCATGACAGGAAATGGGGTTTGTATTCATGGAAATGTAATTATGTATGTTGTGTAAACTAACTTGTAAAAGTAATTCTGGAACTCACAACAGGACAAGATTTGAATACTTATTAACCAAAACAATGGCAGTTGCTGTGTAGGTTGGAATAAACATCTCTGTCCTATAGGAGAGGTTGCAAGTGTTATCCTGTCCTCCTTTATAGCCCTGGCAGGCGGAAATGACTGTCCTGCAGACATAGTGTAGGAGGCCTTGGCAGATGTGGGCTTGGCTTGTCTCTGCTGTATGGAGATCCTGCAAGTTACAGGATGAAAGGCTGGAGAAGGCTTGCCTACACAGGCAGTTCCCTCGCAGCTAATCTCCTGAAGATAGGATCTGTGTGTTCCTTTGAAGTCATTCATGGAGAGCCATGATAATGTGGAAATCTCTTGGACTGTCTCCTCTCTTGGACTGTCTCCTCCTGCCCAGCAGCTCCAGCCGGGATCACAGGCCAGACTGCTGCACTGAATGTGTGAGAAGGAAATGCTGCTGAAGGGCTCTGGGCATGCAGAGGGTGGTGGGTGGCAAATGGCCTTGGCAGGGGATGAATAGGGGAAGGTTTGATTTGCAGACTGAAATTTCAGCCAGAGCAGCATTAACAGGGAGAGTGTGACATGTCTGAGAGCCCAGAGGTTTGGGCTGCAGATGGTCCCTGTGGTGTGAGCTCCCAGCTCACATCAGCTGCACAGAGCAACTGTCCCTGAGGTGTCAGACCCCAGGGCTGAGCTCTTTCTCTAATGTCACCATGTGCCTGAACTCACAGAGCTGACCATGACACTTCTTTCTGAGGTAAGGCTCTCCCCACACTGGAACATTCAAGTCCCAGCCCTCTTCACATCAGTCACCTGCACTCCAGCCACATGTGTGTATTTGAACAAGCACACATCTAGAGAACCAGCTGGTTTTTGCTCTGTTTGTCAGAGGCAGGTAATGCCAAGCTGGTAGCTTTTGTAAGAGAAAGTTCTGAGAAATTTGAGTTATTCTGGTGCAAGTCAACTTGGTTGCAATGTGAGTAGAGCTGTAGATCAGGATTGGCCAATGCTGTTACCCTCAGAGAGGAATAATTCTCTAGTTCTCCTAAACTGTGGAATATGAACTGAAGAAAATCCACAGCTCTATATTCATTTTTGTGGTCTCTTTGTTGGCAGTGCATCTGATGTAGGACAGCTAAATGTCACTTGGCTTATCTGTTGTGTCTCCAGCAATGAGTGCAGGCAGCCATCAGCTTCCAGTGACTTTCAGCATCTCCGCAAAGAAGCACTGGAAATGGCTCTGCTGATGCTACAGTGTCAGATCTAGAAATAACAGGTTGGCACTGATAGGTTGTTGTTTCCCAGCAGCTTTGGAGGACAGGGTATACTTGAAATAAATCTATCAGGTAGGGTTTCAAATTGGCCAGGGCTGTAAGCAAGAGTTTATTGAGCTTATTTATGATGTGGCACCTAGGAAATGAAATGGAGAAATGTCAAGTGCTTTCAACACCAGCCAGCAGAGTTTAATGCCCCCTCCCCATTGCTTGGAAGCTCTATCTTGGCTTCATGCCAGAAGCATATTATTGTAATAAAACACATTTCACATTCTAGGTGGTAAATGGAATTTACCCGATAATTAAAACTAGAAATAAAATAAATGCATTCATCATCCTCTTCATTCCCAGCATAGCTGACATTCTCACCACTATATATGGTATAAAAATGTGCACCTTGGGCTTTTTAGCTGTTCATGGCCTAATGACCAAATCCATCTGTGAGAGTCTTGGGAATGGAAGCTGAAGCAAAACCACACAAAAGCTAGAACTGAGCAGTTCCTGCAAATGAGGTTTCCACAGTCTCTTCTCCTGCATTTGGACTTTGGCCTGGTCTGGAGCTCATGTTCCTTCCAGACTGTTGGTTGTTACCACTGTACAAAGAACAGCCTCGAGTTCCTCAGCTGAGTAACCATCTGTCTGCCCTCCCACGCGGACACCTGAGCATGAGATAATGTCGAAAACAAAACAAATAATTGAAATAATTTTAAAGCCTCAGATGCATCTTTCTACAATCTTTAAAGTTTCCAGTGTTGGGTTTTTTCATGCTTTAATAGGGATAGATATATTCTTAAAGTGTGCTTGTTGCACTAGAATTATGCATTCAGTTGGATAGAGTTGTTTCATAACTGGGCAGAGGGGATTGTTGATGCCTCCGTTTTAACACGTGCACTGAGCCTGAGCCACTTGGACACTCACAAATGACTGAGTTGGATTCAGTTCTGAGGACCAGCAGCCCATCTGCAGACCTGGGGACAGGGAACAGTGGTATGAGCTCTGCAGTCTGTTTTGCAAGTTCCATCTCTTTGTGCAGCTTTACTGAGTGAACCCTTAGTAAGCACAGTCATCTAATCCAGTACAAGTAGCACAACTGAGCACAGCAGTTTCTTTTCACAAGAGTGCTTGCTAATATTAGGATAAACTTACACAAGATAGAAAAATTAAAGACAACTTTGAAATGAACCCTGAAATGCAGCTAGAGGGATCTTGGATTAAAAACCTCTTGTGTGTTGCTTTATGAACAAACAACTTCATCCCTGATAGATTGTGAGCCCTGAGCATACACAACAAGGCAATTAAGAGAAAGCACAGTCAATGGAATAATATTGTATTATCTTTTTGTTTCACATAAGTCCTGTATCTCCTTTCCACTGCCAGTTTGCTGTAAATTGCACCTTGTCATTAATAGGATTATTGATAACTCTGCCAAAAAAGGGCTTCTGCAGAATTTACTGTTTGCTAAAATGCCTCCATCATTTAAAAGTGTTACTAATATGCTTTGCACATAAATCTTGTACAGTTAGTGCTGTAGGTTACAGCCGGCAGCAAGGAGAGCTCTGTGGATTGCTGAAGCTGGAAGACAGGGACCCATGCCTGCCATGGGCTGCAGTGTGTCCAGCTGCTGGAATTTTTATTGTCTGTAAACTCTTAAAAGTGATTTTGTCATTCCCTCATGAGGCAAATTCAGGAGTGAGTTCCAGCCTGGATAATCTGGCTTGTGCCATGATCAAATGTTCAGCAGACAACTCATCTTTTCCTGGCTTTCACCCTCCCCCAGCCTCCCTGGAGGCAGCAGCTGTGCTGGGGGTGGCCCCGGGTTGTGCTGCTGATGTTGGCTCACCTTGGGGCTGGCACTGCTCGTGCCTTGTGCTGGCCTTGGCCACAGGGGCACAGTGACAAAGGTTCAAAGTCTGGTGGCCTCTGGGCAGTCGGCTGGAGGACGTGGGTTCGCTCCCAGCAGCACAAAGCTGTCAGCCACGGGGACCTCTGTCCTTGGTGGGGACTCGTGGTGGATGACTGCAGGGCAGGGGCTTGTTCTGGGCTAAAGGAGAGCGTTGTGGCTGGAAGTTTCTGCAAACCACTTTTCTTTGCAGGGTGGCATCCCACCTCTGCAGTTTGGTCTGGCTTCAGCCAGCTGCTCCCTCCCTTTATCCTCCTGTCTTATGTGTTACTGTGGCCCCTGTGCAGAGAAAAGGGCTGCCAGTGCTGGGCCCCCTCTGCACTTTGACATCTTCCCAAATCCTTCCATGTCTTGTGGTCCCAGAGGTGCTGAGTGGGATTCCAGAGCAGGGCTTGACAGTGGAGGTGTCATTGCCCATCACTCCACAAGAGCTGTGTTGCAGGATTATCCTGGACTACTTTGCTCCTGCTGGGCAGTGCTTTACTGCTGACAGGTCTGAAAACTGCAGAGGATTTGGGGAAATGAAAATAGATGATTCTCCCATCTCTGGTGAGCCAGAGATCATCTGTCACTGGTTTATCAGTCCCACCTCCAGCTTGAGTCTAGGTTGCTGTTGGGAGCATAAAGTTCATCCAGGTGACCATTGCTGTGCCCAGCATGCCCTGTGTCTGTGTAGTATTCTCTAGTGCTCAGTCCAGCTCAGACTAAAATAACAGAAGTGAATTTAATCATATCTGGGAGATGTGATTTGCTGTTGTTTGATGGAGCTGTGTGGCGTCGAGCTGACATGGTAAGAAGACACGAACAGACTTGCTGTGGTACCATCCTGATGTTTCAGCACAGTAACCGAATTCAGACCAAGGAAGGATGGTGCAGAGCAATTCCTTGGGATTTTCATCCAATGAGGGGACGTTCAGATGTTATTGAAGTCCATGGCTTGTCTGGAATTAGAGCAGTGACCGCTACATGCTCTTCCAGCCCCTTCTGTAGCTCCTGTAAAGCAGCGATTGAGGCAGCCTGCTCAGTCATTTAGAAGATGATTGTTCTCTCAAAGCAGCAGTTTGTCAGACTGTAATTTTAAAATTACATTGTGTTTTGCTAGGACTTGGCAGAACTACGCTAAGGCCTAGACTTTTAAAATAGTACACCAGAAAAGCTCATTCCCGGGTGCAATTAAAACCAAAAGGAAGAAGGAGGAGTGATTTGAAATGAACTGTTTGTTTGGGAGTTAGGTTTTTTGGGTTTTGTTTTTTCGGTTTTTTTTTAAGAGAATGCTGTCTGAAACTCTTGCTTTTGAAGACATATTCCCACGCTGAGTCACATCCAGAGTTCATACAGAAGAGCCTGGCTGGTGTTTTAGAGGTCGATATTTGTTGAGTACTCCAGTGATGCTGCCGGTGCACAGCAGTGGTGTCTTGCAGAGGAGGGCTGCAGGCATGCCCTGAGATAAATTGATTCCAAAGGTAGGCACTGCCTCTTGGTTGCTTTCATTTTCTTCCCCCTGGCTTTGCTGTGCTGCTGTGATTACAGCACACACCAGGCTGAGCTTGCCATCTTTCACTGGGTGACAAGGACAAACGTTTTTGCCTTCAGAGAGACTGAAGGTTTCTCTATTGTGTGTCACTGCTGTCTGGGGAGCACGTAACTGTGTGTCACCTGTGACAAACACAGCATTAGAAATAAGTCTGCTGTGGGTTAAGGGCCTCTCTCTGGAGGTTATGTGGCTGTTATGCTACTAAATGTCACTTTAACTTACAGAGTCTCACTCCAGCCTTATTTCTCAGTGCTTTGCTTGGGGAGCCCGTGGTTTTGTTGCTGCTACTCATGAAGTGCATAACTCAGTGTGAGTAAAGGCACCCATCCGAAACCATAATGTACAACCACATTAAGCCCCATTAGTTAAGAGTTGGACTGGTTACAAATGAGGGTAAAATGCACACTTCATTGCTGCATCTGTCTCTCCTCTGCGCCTGTGTTTAATTTTCTGAACAAAGGGTGGGGAATTAAGAGACACCTCTGTGATGCATTTGCTGCCATTCTGAGCCAGCCCAGGTCTGGGAGAGCAATTATGTTGTAATCAGCTCTGTGAGTCATCCCCCAAAATGCCAGCTCAGGTTTGATTGCCGAGATGGTATTGTTGCTGAAGTGTGAGACGTGAAGTGGAAAGAGCACAACGTGGTGTTTAGCTGCAAGACTGAGCTCAAGATGCTGACAATTTGAAAACGCTCGGTTTTGGCTCTGCGTGCCAAACAAGTTTACTGTAGGAAGAACACGTTTGTCACACAGTGATGTCATCATCATAGAGTCACTTTACAGATGGTGCCCACAGCTCAGCAGAAGGCCTGGTCTGGATACAAAGACCTCTTCAGGATTCTTCTAGGTGTCCTGGTTGGAAGAAAGCCAGTGCTGATGTGATAGTGAAATGCAGACAGTAAAACTACTCACCTGGTAAAATTCCTGCCTGAACTCACTTGCAAATCAGAAGTGTCATTGAACTGTCTAGAGAAGGTGAAAATTATCAAAGATTTGCAGATGTGAGAGAGAGGAAAAAAAAAATCTCAGGATTCTACAGAGGATGGAGATGTGGTGCTGGACCAAATCCTTTCTTTATGGAAGGCTCGTTCGGAACTTGGAAACTCCTGGAGACTTTTGTAGAAATGAGCACTGAATAGCAATGGACTGAGCTCCAGAATAACCTCTTGACTCTGGCTTCTCATGGTGTGTGGGGTGGCAGTGGAGCAGAATGAAGAGCTGGTGTAACATGAAAAGCTTTCAAAGTGGAGGATTTGGGAATTTTGAAATTGAGTTTCTCACTTAGAAGTCACTCAGCTGGTAAAATCGACTACAGTCCTGAAAAATGGTGGTGAACTGTGCTGCGTATAAGATGGAACTTTTTTTCTCCCCAGGTAACTGTGGTAGCCATCTAAATACTCACTATAAAATTTGTAAACAAGAAAGCAATTGTATATTTTTGAATGGCAGGCACACACTGAAAAATGCCCTGGACAAAAAAGAATATTGGTCATTAGCGTGGTAAAAGAGACATAATGGGCTAAATCACTTAATTTCCCACACATTTCCGGATTTGGCCAATGCAAAAGATTTCACTGAAATGATCACAAAGTAGACTGAGATAATCTTGGCCAATATCCCCTTTTTTTACAAAAAAGATTCTAATAATAAAATCCTGCTTTTGATCACTTTTGTCAATGAAAGGACTTTCCATGGTCCTTCCTTTTCATGGTGTTTAATAGGCTGTGGTGACACTGCCAACCAGCCCGGAGCAGGAAGGGAAGGAGAGCTTTGTGCTGGCCTTGGCAGGAGGGTCAGGGCACAGATCTGGCCAAACTGTGGTGGCACTTACAGGGACCAGCTGGGGCCTTTATTTAATGTGCAGAAGGGAAGTGAATGGGAACCCCTGGCGTGAAGGGGGATCTTCAAAGAGACCTCCATTTGGAATTTAGTACTGGAGCAAAATGCTTGTTATGGTATGGAGGGAGTTCAGATGTGGGTGAACCCCTCTTATTTCTTAAAAGGCCTCCCGTGCCAGTACTGACAGTGACTTCTGGCCCTGCTGAGGTGCAGGGAGGTCTCCAGGGGAGGTGACAGGACTGCAGACACTCAGTGCAGTGTGGGTAAATAGCCATTACATCTCTGCTTTTGGACCCTTCAGCTTCTCTGGAGTTCAGTGTGTTAAAACCCTTTGAAGAACTGAAACACCCAGGGCTCTGTGTAAAGCTGAAATGTGTTTTGCCCTGGTCTTGTAGCACAGTGTGGTGTTTTTGAGTAGTCTCTGAGATGCTGGTGGGGTTTTTTACCGACTATTTAAAGGCACCCAATTTCACCATATTGCTTTAAAGCTTGGATATTTCAGTTTTGTGGATATTTTAAGTAGGTGATGCTTGAAATCCCTACAAACCCAGCTTGTTTCTTTGGGTCCCAGGCGCGTCTGCTGAAAACACTGTAAATGTCAGAAGAAGCTGCTTCACTATATGACTGCCCAGAGCAGGCATACTGATGTTATTTAGCCCTCACTTGCCAAGCTGAGTGCTAGGATTGTGTTTTCCCACACCAGGAAGCTCTCAGTTTTACAGATAGCCATATTTCCATAAGCTGCATTTGGCTGTCACACCTTCTCCTGGAGTTTCTTGATATGCAAACAGGTCTCGGTTAGATATGCTCCTGGCCTATAAACTGATATCCCTGAAGAGTTCCTGATCATCCTTCCATTAACTTTTGCTCTCCTCAGTCTCCCTTGGGGAGGTAACAAGTAGTCTTTCCTTCATCAGGGGTTTCCAGCTGGTTACCTCCCTGCTTCCCTCCTAAATAGCTCCTCTCATTAGGGAAGTAAAGTCTCTGAAATTTCAGTGCCTTCTAAAAGTACAGCAGGGACTGCTGAAATAGGAATTTGAAAATTTGAAATGCAGGGAGAGCGTCCTGGATCTTAAAGTGCCACCCAAAGGAACAGAATAACCATACTCCACTTCTAAAGCACTGTCCTAGTGCAGCCAGGAGAAGGGGCTTGGCTGTTTCTCTGTGGTGTTTCGACTCCTCACATGTCCTGCTGAAAACCTTAATGGAGGCTTGTCTGAGGCTTTGGCATTCTTACATTTTCTGGTCTCATTAGCATCATTTACAAACCAACACTCAACCCCACTTCTTGGTTGCACTGAACTCTGCACGCTTCCTCCCTTCCATGGTTTTCTCTTTATGGAGTTCAGATTGTTTCTCAGTCAGGTTCCCATGCCCTGTGTCCATCGTAGCTGCAGCTGGGGACATCCCAGCAAAGCATTTAGCAATGAAAGCTTCACCTGCCCTTGTCCATCCTCCTGCAAACTCCTGTGACAGTAAATGTGTGAGTACAACCTGAGCCCTGCTCACAAAGACTGGATCCATGGAGGGTGGATTGCACTGGAAACCCACCCATGCAAGTTTTGGACATGCTGATGGCTTGACCCCTAATCTATATAATCATTTAAGTTCTAAGTAGTCCTAAAATAGTCTTAGTGACCATTCTGTGCTATCACATGTTCCTACTTGGTGTATATCCAGACAACAGAGGGATGTATTTCTCTTCTAGTTATTGCCTTAAATTGACCATAAGCCAGTGTTCCTATCAATATTCTTTGTTTGCAGTAGGCTGCTGGCTCAGCTTATTCTTTAGAATGATTCAAACTGAAATAATTATTTAGCTGAATAAACGTTTCAAGACAAGTTGCATGTTTCTTGTTTTGGTATTAGCACTCCTAGATAATTTGCAAATCCCAAAGACTGAGTTTTTAAATGAGATCTCGTTTCAGTAAATGTTGATGTGTGCCATCAGCTGTATCTGGGGAGAAAAGATGACTCCCTTGATCCACAGGTAGAAAAATACACCTTTTGGAATAGTATTTCACTGATTTCAAGGGGTTGTTGACTTTGTGGCCACTGAACAGAAGTAAGATGGCAAGAATAGAGACGTCTTGCCATCAGATACGTGGTGATGGCAGACCTAATTTGAGCATGTGATTCATCTCATTTCCCATGCAGAGTGGAAAGTCAAGGGTTTTCTTCAATTGCATGTATAAATCTACAGGGTTGAGAGACTACAGGTGACATTAGACTCTTCTTTTTGCAAATCCTGCATGTTTGCATATCTGCAGGTACATAGTTTTACCAGAAATTCCCCTGTGGAGTTTAAAGTCCTGGTGTGTATGTCTCTTGTCTGTGCAGGTCTGGAGCCTTAGACGATTAAGTAAGGGTGAGACATTTAGCCACAGGGTAACAACTCTGGTGTGCATTCAAATTTTGTATCAGGTACTTTGTTATATTATTAAAACAGTGCAATTTCATAACAGTGGTAGTTGCTGCTTTGCAAACCTCACTGTTGCTCAAGCAACATGCAAAATGAATGAATTAATGAATTTCTACCATGTCCCTGTACAGCATGTCCTTTTCCAAGCACTGTGGAGAGCTGTGTGTGTCCCCATCTGGGCTGCCTTGGAGGCTGGGGGGAAGAGAATCCACGTGTGTTGTTTGAGGCTTCTCAAAGCAGCAGAATAATGAGTTAAAAAAGCTCTGCTTTCTGGCGGGTCACATATCTTTTTGATCTATAGGATTTGCACCCTTGACACCATCTTTTGAGGAGCACTTCCAAAAAGTATGGAATGCATGTAGATTATGTGGGAAATGTCTCAGTAGTGTGCTCACACAGCTCGAGTCAGCACGGTCTCCCACTGTTAACAGAACACGTCCTTTATGGAAATTGGCTTTGTAACCCACATTTCAACTGCTGAAGAGTTATGAGGTCAGCAAGTGCAGTTCAGAATTTAGCTCGTTTTGTGTATATCTTGGACCATATTCACCCCTGGGTTTTATACCACAAAAATCAGTGGAATGATGCCAAGAAAAAATTATTCTCCTAATATTTAAAGTGAGCTCCTCAGTGTATTTCTCTGAGCTCCCCACCACAGCTCTAGGAAGGGTTCTGCCTGCTGGTTCCTGAAGGTTCTGATTTCTGTGTGGGCACTGAGAATCGTGAGCAAGAGCAGGCTTTGGGGGGATATTAAATCTTGTGCTTCAAGGAGTGAACTAGGCTCTTAACCCAGGAGCAGAGAGAGGCTGCTGGAGTGAGCAAACTGCTGTGTTTCTGCCCTTTGCAGTGCTCCTCTTGTCTTTCTGCAACACACCCAGTGGTGGCCAGAGTGACAGGCAGGGCATGGACTGGATGGACAATTCCCACGGTTCTCTCAGAGCAGACTGTTGATCCCAAAACCCAGGGCATCACATCACTGGGGCTTTGATAGGAAGGCAAGAACTAATGTCTGCAGTCCTTTTTAATGACAGACCTCTTGCAGGGATCACAGAATGGTCTTGCAGAGTTAATTTTGGCTAACGAGCAATTAGTCAGCTCAGCAGTGACTCTCCCCTGAGGAAGAGGTGGTCGGGGCTGAGCGTGGCGCTTCCCCCGGAGTGTGGGAGCCCCAGCAGGATCTGTGTGGGCTCAGCACCCTCAGCTGTGGTGGCGCTTGGGCTGCAGCTCAAACTCCTTCTTTTGGGATTTATTTTCCAGCTACAGACTCGCAGCAGCAGAGCCTCTTCTTTCTCTTTCATTTTCATTATTGTTTTTAACAATACTCAGAGCAAATCCGCCAGCAGAAGAGTCCTTGCGTGCCCGAGCGAAGGCTGAGCTCGCGTCAATGTGCTTAAATTTGGGGAGAGCCTCTGCTGCCTCCTGCGGGGCTACCTCGGGTCACGGGTGGTGGGACCGGGACCGGGCACAGATGGTGCTCCAGAAGGGCAAATCCAGAAGCTCCCGAGCTCCTTTCTTTGTCGGGAGACGCGCCCGTATGTCGCCCGTGGAGCACGAGAGGCTGCTCGTCAGTGTGGAGCGTTCTGAGGCTGCCTGGATGGGATCAGCCCGATCTGGAGCTAAGCTGGAGCTGTTGGCTGTGCTGGTGTAGCTCCTGTGCTTCCCTGCCAGGGAGGGAAGTCCCGTGTTGTCTGAGTGTCACCATCAGTGCTTCTCCCACCCCTGTGGCTGGATCCATCACTGACAGGCTCAGCTCCGCCCTCTTGGCTTTCCTGTCCAGGGTCCTGGCCACAGCTCTGGGAGGGGAGCGGGGAACGGGGGATGTGGCACCACAGATCGGGTGCTTTGGTTGTGGGTCCCCTTGGTTGGGCACTGCACAGAGATGCACCCCACAAAGGGCATCGTGCAGTTGGGCAGAAATCTCAGAGATGCCTCCAGACCGTGGCAAGTGGCACAGACGTCTTTTAGGTTTTTGCTCCTGATCTGGGAATGGAACATTGCTCAAATACAGGATAATTAACAATGGTGATAAATCGACATTGGTGGCGGTCTGAGCTTATGCTGCTCTTCAGAAGCTGTTGATGTTTGCCAGATAAAAATTAGACCCTTCTCTATTTAATATTTTAGCAAATTTGGGAAAGAAAAGATGTCAAATGTTGCCCCATCCAAACCGGAGCAGTGATAATCAAGTTACTTGAATTTCTGTATTTATGTATTCAGAAGGAGGGGTGCACTTGTATAAAAACGTGTGTGCCTCTATATAACTGCACATATATTTGTAACACCCAAAACACATCATTATGCATTCATATTCACATGCAGAGTCTGTCTGAGGGTGTATGTGTATATATAAAAATATGATTTATAGGTTTTTAAACCTCCCTGACAGACTCCAGGGGACCAATTTCTAAATGTATGCCAAGATTTTTGACTAAGAGACAGGTAGCAGTAGGTGCTAATAAATGAAAGAACTGCAAGTAAAATGTTGTGACATCCACCTCTCTGAACAACCTGCAGAGCACTGGCAGAATCATCAAACCGAGCTCAGGGTAATCAGCAGGGACTGATAAAGCTGCTCTTGTAATTATTTCTTTGATATACAGCTTTCCTTCTTCCTTCTGCATAAATAGCAGAATTGCCTTGCTTAGTGTGGGAGGGTTTTTTTTTATTCCTGTCAGGGCTTGTTCTCACCAAGATGTCACGAGAGGAGGACTGAGATCTGTGGTTTTGTTTTATTTACGGGCTTCCCATTGTGATTCTGACAGCGTTTGGGGGGGACAGCCCTCGTTCAGCTGGGGAGGAGTGTCCTTGCTCATGCAGAGCTGTCGGTGCTGCTTTCAAGCTGCCCTGATTCCTCCAGGTTTGGCCTGGAAGGAGCTGCTCCTGAGAGGAGGTGTCTGCTGAGGTCTGGAGGCAGTGGCGATGTCATGCCCGGGGATTTAGATATTAAATACCATTCCCAGAGCAGCTTCCTTCTTCTCAAGTGTGAGTTTGATGATGCCACAGCCCAGACTGCCCTGCAAAACCACTCAGCCCTGCAGGTTGACAAGTGTTAGTTATCTGTAGATAACTTTCCCTTCTCACCACGTTCACCGCTGAAGAAAATCCAAGCATTGCCCGATTTCCAGGCAGTCACAGTGGTGGCCCATCAGCAACCACTGAGCTGAGCCAAAGGGCTCCTGTTGATGTCAGTGGTTTCTGGGAATGCTGCCCTGCATGGGTTTGTTCCGGGATTTCCCTCTCTGTCCATGCCTGGTTGAGCTCTGACTTCACCCAGGGCAGATTTTGCAATTCTGTGTTTAACAAAAGGTGCAGTAAGTCATTCCCACCCTAAGCACTCTCATTTTCCTTGTTCCATTTATGTTCTATTTATCCTCTTTTCTTTCCTTAATGAAAAGGAGGAAAAGGATAAAGGATAATTACTGAGCAGACAACTTTTTCTTTAAAAAAACCCCCAAACCTCTATACACCAGAATAGTTTTTAGAGTGTCTGAGGGTTTTACCAGGATACCAGGAACTCGGGGGGAAGGAGGAGGCGTAAGGGGAGAGAGGCACATTAGAGCAGAAAATAGATTTCCTAGCCTAAAGTGAGAGAAATTGAGAGAAATCCAGACTTCTGCCTTTGGCATGCATTTGAATATTGTCAAGGGCATCTGGAATACGTTGATAGGTGTTCTCCTTGTAATAATGCTCAGAATGTGCTAATGATGAGGCACAGACACGCCACGGGCCGTGTGTGTCACGTGCTGGCAAAGAGTCTGAGACATCAGAGCCTGCCTTGGGTCTCACGGCGGGGTCAGCGCCAGCTCCCTCTTACTCAGGAGAAATACTTCAGGCTTGAACCAGATTAATGGAAAGAGAAATTGCTCTGAGATGAAGGGAAAAAAAAAAGGCTTTACACCCTTTGCAGTGTTATGGGGGGTTGTTCCTGAGCGATTACAGCGAGTCCTTTCAATGCTTTCTGATTCCAGGCAATGATGGCATTCCAAGATAAATAACATGTTCATGGCTCTGCTTGTTATTGAAGGGCTTTTATTATTGCTGATGTTACATGAAAAAGAGAATTATTAAAAAAATGTGGCACTAACAAATTGGAGCCCCCAGGGTACTGTTGCCTGAATGGGATTTTGATTGGAGTTCAATTTAATTGGCCATAAATCTCCCCATTTCTGATTTACATTCTTTTTCAAGCAGTCTACCAAATTCATGATAATCAGGTCTTCATTTTTCTCTATCGAGCAAAATAGTCTGACATGAGCATAAACAGAAATATTCCTTCAGCAAGGTGACCTTGTTCTTGCTTGCATTGTGCTGGTAATTGATTTAATGCCACCTTACCTATAAATTGGACTTCTTTCTGAGGCTTGTCCATCACATTTCAAGGTAATTGGTTGGTGTAGTTGTTTTTTCACTGTAGTATTTGACTGCAAGATACTTCTCATAAACCTCTAGTACCGAGATCATTTTGCCTCTAGGATCATTTCAGTGACAGGATGGAATAAATTCAGCAGGCAGAGGGACGTGTGGCTCTGCTGCAGCTTTCAGTGCAGCTGTGGGTTTGTCCCAGGGAATGCCAGCCCTTGTTCTAGCCCAGAGGAAATCTGTGAGTTGTACAGCCCAGTCATTTCTGAGGAGTTTCATTTTACAGAAGAAAAAGAAGTCAAGTTTTCCAGACTCTCTGAGGCTCCTGCCCCACGTCCCTCCCCTGCTCTGGAGTGCTGTGCCCCCACACCACACCACCACAGTCCTCTCCTCTCCGCTGCTCTACTCCCTTTCCTTTGCCCAAGGCTGTTTTTTGCAATTGCTGATGTAGATTTGCCAAAAGTTTTCCTTCCCCTGCACCCAAAGAAGGCTTCACATGGGTGAACTCTTTAGGGAAGTCGTTTGGGAGGGTGGATGAGTAAGAGGTGAGAACCAGGTGGGATCAAAGGAAATAGGATTGTCATCTAATTCTGATTAGATACCCAAAGCCTTAAATTCACTTGCTGGTCTTGCAATCTCATGCATGGGAATGTCAGTAAAGCACCTCGGCTGCTGCAAGGAATGGGTAGGAAAGGGGAGGGAGCCCACATTGAGATGTAATCATTTTTTGGAGATTATTGCAGTGAAGTGTTTTTCCCTACCTTTGCTGTCCCACCATTCTTACCCCTTGTGATTTTTTTTGTGTTTCTAACTCATGTAGAAACTTCATTTTATTGCTCATTTAACCATTTCCAGCAGTATTGGGATTGACAGGTTGACTTTTCAGCAACTTCACAACTTCGAGGGCTGTAAATTGAGCGTTTTAGGGCCTGTTGAAAAGGTGAAAAGAAAGTTACATCTGCTACCATTTTCCTAATTACATCAGCATACATGGAGTTTAATGCCAGGTACTTGTGCTGAGAAAACATTTATAAACCATGGCCTTAACAACTGGAAGCAATTACTTTGCAGTGGTTTTCCTTTTATATTCTAGAAACACTAGAATTCTTTTCTCCTCTCATCTGCTTTCCTCTCTACAAAAGAAGCAGAGAAAAATATGAATTTTAAGTTGTTATAATTATCTTCTGAATTTTTTTTTTCCTGCAAAGATGAATAGTTGGAAAATTACTGACAGCAATGTAAAGAAAACTGAGCATCTGTTACTGAAGCTTCTGCTGAGCTCACTGGTGTTTAGGGGTGGTGTGCCAGTGGTGGGCAGGTAGCGAGGCAGATGAGACCCCAGTCAGAGTGTCTCGTGCTGTCCTGGCTGACAACGTGGAGCAGGATTTGTTCCCCACATAGTGAGGGCTGGGGAGTTGATCTGGTTAGTAAAGATGACCAAGATTTCTCCGAGGTGTTTTCCCAGCATGTTTTATTGTGAACCATCTCCACTTCCTTCAACTATGGCTTTTGTGAACGTTTGAGCAGTAAAGGCTTTTGCAGGATTGAGATGGGAGATGTTTGCTATTTTGCTTCACAGAGGGGGGAAGAGCAGGTCCAACTCGCTCTGGATTAGGTATGTTTTTCAAAGTCTGTGCCTTGCCAAAGTCCTGCTTGAGCCTGAGTCTCCCATACCCTTGGTTTATCCCCTGCCTGGGCTCACTGAGCCTTGCACCTTTGGAGTTCTTGTCAGGAGGAGCCTGTTGTCCTGGTCAGGACAGAGAGTGACACTGTGACACTCATGGCACAGGTGGACACACTCCAGTGTCCTCACCTTCCCTTACCATCCTCTTTAGCTCCTGTAATTCTGCTGGGAGATCATCAGAAGCTCGTGCCTTTCATCCCTGAAGTGGGAAGGCTTTTATTTATTTGGCTAATCCGAAAGTTAAGTGGGTGGGAAGATAAGTCTGCAGCCTCGCTCCGTTCGTCACATGGCACCAGCTCTTGTTTCCCCTTGAGAGAGGCAGAGCAGATGGAAGGCAGAGATGAAATGAAGATCAAAAGTAAACAGCATGATTAAGTTTTTGATAAAGGATAAAACACTTATCACATCAAAGCTGCTGAAAACCACATTAAATGTTTCCTGAAGATTTTGTGTCCACGTAAGAATTAACTGTGCTTGCCATGGGGACACTTGTGACAGCAGGTGGTGGAGCTGGAGAGGACTGGTGGGTATTTACCCTCGTGGCTCTGCTGCAGGTCACCTGCCTGGCCCCAGGCAGGCAGAGCTGGCAGCCTGCAGGATCCTCTAGCACCTCAAACCTCTCTTGCCACAGATCTGTGGCCCTGTGTTATGTGCATGGTTAGGCAGCCCTTTAAGCCGTGCCCTGCTCGGTTTTCCAGGTTTGGGCTTTCCAGAGGTTTTAAGGCACTTGCAGATGTAGATTGGTACAGAGTTCCTAGGTGGTGATCCTCTGGTTCCATGTTTTAGCTCAATGAATCAAGTCCTTAAATATTTTTGTGTAAGCAGCATCTTTTGTGGTGAGAAATGTCTGTGGATTGCCTCTTTTCATCACTGTGTTGGAATACTGAGCTGTGCTGGCCAGTGGAGAAAGACAAAAAGCACTATTTTGCCTTTACTTTCCAATTTCCAATCTTATGAACATATGAAATAAATTGAAGGAATGCCAGTGAAAGCCAAGAATGATGAACAATTAAACAGAACAGCAAAAAAGGAGCAGAGGTAATATAAATAAAACCAGGTTCCCTGTTTGAGTTTTTACCATAACATCCCAGAAAGTGCATTTCCTCTGTGGTGGCAATGGGCTCACTGCCAGCAAACCAGACCTTATCATCCAAAAAACCCACAGCTGAACAAGCTGTTGCTTGAGCTGTTGCATTTCCCAGTCAGAGAATCCTTGACTGAACACACAACCCCAGGACCTGGGAGAGCATCCAGTGTGACACCACTGTCCTCCTCATTTTTGGGGTTAGGGGATCTGCCCCGAGAAGTGAGGAGGGATTTTCCCACTTTGCTCAGCACCTCCTGCACAGAGCTGAGGTTATTGATTGCTCTGTGCCACTGCTGGTGAACATAAAGTTTTGGTAAAATTAATGCAGAATGCCACTGGCTCAGCAGCATTTTGTGTTGCCTTTGTCCAGATAGTGCTGAGTCCAAACTGCTTTTCTTTCCAATTTGTTATCTTGATTTCTGTAGGCAAGGAAGGAGCCACATGCCCTGCCTTGTCCCACATATTTAATAACTGGGACTCTATTTTCACTTGCCATACTTTCTATTAGAAAACTCAGAAATGGGGTAATACTACAACATTTTGAGAAAGATGTGTATTAGAATGGCAGAGAAGTTAATCAGGAGGGATCTCTCACGGTCATTAGTCCAAGCTCACACTGTGAAGCAGGACTTGAAGTTTGCTCAGGGTCTTGTCTAGTTGGAGTTTGAAAATCTCCCAGGCTGGAACTTGAACATCCTTTCCAAGTCCCTCGTGGTGATCGGGGGCTGATTTTTCTCTTCTGCTGGAATTTCCCTGCTGCAGCCTGGGGGTGCTGCCTCTCATCCTGTCACTGTGCTCTTCTGGGAAGGATCTGCCTCTGTTCTACACCACCTGCCTTTCCCATCATCCAGAACACTGCCAGTGCAACGAGACACATCTCCTTGAGGTTGTTTGCTTGTTTGTTTTCCTCTCAGCGCTTCCCTTGTTTCTGTGTTCTGTGAGTGACTGACTGCAGAGCCTCCTCCTCTGCCTATTGCAAGCAACTTCCAAAGCAAGATCTTGGTTTTATTTAGTACTCTTGAAAAGAGAACTTTGGAAATGCATGCACAGAAAAAGAAATTAGGTGTTGTGAGCAGAGAAGTCCTTGTCCTAAGTTCCTGTGTGCCAAATATTAATGTTAGTTATTTTCAAGCTGAGTAGTGCAAGAGATTCTCAGTCCTGGTACAGTTGGTCTCATCCTGCTGTGAGTTAACAGGGAACAAAAAGGCAGGTGGTTAAAACCTTCAGGTCTCCTTTGGTGGCAGAGGAGGTGGCAACCATCACCAACTCAGCTACTACACAGGACTTGCCTGAACCTTGAGATTAGACCAGGAACTCCATAATAAAAATTCATATTTCCTTTCTTGACAATACCCAGGATGGATGTCTCAGTGACAGTTGTTGAGCTGTTTCATTTCAGTTAAAAAAAATAATTTTAAGAAAAGGCATTACTATGTATTTCGGCTAGATTTCTCATGTAATAAGATGCAAAAGTTCAGGCAATATCCTGTTTAGATGGTTTCCTATTTGTTAATAAAAATGGCCTTGACAGTGAGGGATTGCACCGAATAAATCATTACTTGTGAGTTCTGTTTTATTCTGAAGCCAGGATGTGTCCTGTAAGTTCACAGCTGTTTCAACTTTCTCTTTCCCTCATCTGGACAGCTGTATGTCCATGAGATTTATTTCTTGATCTGTGTGGACACGAAATCCTTCGTGGGATTATTGCCATAGAAACAAGCCATAACATAGAGCGTGTTAGAAGCAACAAATGGGATTTGGCAGTGCTTCCCATTTACTGTACAGAGTCTAAGCTGTGTACAAAAAGCAGCAATTATTTGTTCTGAGAACCTTATTAACAGGCACATCTGCACATTCATTAGAACTCGATACTTCAGCTTCCACTCTGGGATGACATTCACATATTCCCGTCTTAAAATCGCGGTTGGGTTTGAGTTTAATTTTTCACTTGAGGTAGGAATTTGTTGGCTTTGGCGTTTTGGTTCCTTTGTGTTGCCTGCCCATCCCAGAGGCAGCCCCTGTGAGCCTCCCAGGGGCAGGTGAGGCGCAGTGATGGAACCACTGGCTCCAGGGAACGCTCCATCCTTTGAAGGACGAAGTCACCCAAGCTGTGCTCCTAAAGCCTGATGTCCCACGGGGCTGGGACCCAGCCTTTCCCAGGGCTGCTCATCCTGCCTGGCTCACAGCAACGCTGCCCTTCTCCTCCTGGGCTGGGGGAGGGATGGGTTGTGCCAGGCAGAGAGGTGCTTTTGCATGACGTGCTGTACCCGTGGCCAAACGGACTGTCTGGGTCACAGCACAGCTCCTGATGGGGGAGGGAGAAAGGCAAACTCCTCATTTTAACCCAAATCCGTGGGGCAGCTTTTGAAGTTGCATCAGATGGTAGAGGCAGAAAAGCAGATGGGACAGAATACAGGAAAAGTATTAAAATCTAAGGTGTGGCTGCTGGCTGTGTGTGCCCGAGCGCTGGCAGGCTGAGCTGCAGCCACAGGCACTGTCAGCCCGTGGTCCTTCCCATGTGGGAGGCTGGTGCTGGCTCAGCTGGCCACGGGGTGCAGATCTTGCTCTCCCAGCAGGCAGAGCCTCAGGAGAGAGAGCTGGAGTCCTGGGGGAAGTTCTGCAGCTGCTCAGGGCAATAGAGGGTGGCTCTGGTACTGCTCCCTTCCATCACCTCTTTCCCATCTTCTCTTGCATGAGGTGAAACCAAGCAGAAGCAAATAGTCAGGTCACAGAGGGGTCCCTTGCTCTGGATGATGTATTTGCAGACCTGGGAGGGAGCATGAACTGTCCTTTTCCCAGTCCACATCCTGTCCTTTTCCCAGTCCATGTCCTATAATGCTGCCTTTCACTGAGAAGCAGTTTCTAGGGGGGATTTCAGAGGCAGCTCAAGATGCTTAAAAGCTTTCAGGGCACAATCTGTCATTCCTCTGCAGCAATTCAAAAACAAAACAACTTTGCTCAAACAAGGAATGTGTAAAGCTGATTGTAATCTCCAAAATAGAGATGAAGCCTAGAACACAACCTGATAAACTTGGAGGACTGAAAAACAGGGAGCTTGAAACTGGGCTATGTGCTTGGAGCCTGCCTGGCCTCCGTTCCCAAAGTGCTGAGGACTCTGCATCTCTAGTGAAGGCAGTGAGTGCTCAGGATCTCTTTGAAACATTTATTTAGTACCTAAGTATAGATCTAGGACTGACTAACTTCAGGCTCCAAATATAGTGCAGGTGTCTGCCTTCTCCCTTTTCCTCATTTCTCTTTGCCTTGCTCTTTAATCTCTTTATCAGCTCCCACGTTCTCTGTTCCCTCCAACTTACTTCATTTTTCCATCCTCCTCCGGTTGATTTCTGCTTCTGCCTCCTCACTCTGACACATCTCCTGTCCCGTGGGAGCCACAGGGCATTTTCCAAGGTTTATCCTGAGCAAGTCTTGGGTAGCATCCCTATTTTCACCCTCTCTCAGCCTGAATTCTCCCTGCCTCATTCTCAGCAGGGCAGAGTTTCAAATGACCTGTTCCATTCTGTTCAGGAACTTGCTGAATCAAAGTCCCAAGTATCTCTCCTCTCCTACACAGGACTTACCTGGGACAGCAGCAAAAAAGGGATTGTCACAGACACTCTCGATTGGGGTGAGAGCCCAAAGTAGCTGCCCTCTCTTCGTGGCCCAAAACCAAATCAGAATGCCCCATTTTCCTGTGTGCTTCCCATCACAGGCATGACCTGCCAGTGCCAACAATCAAAGAAGGTCCCACGAAGGGATTGTGTTAATTTTTGTGGACAGGAGGTTGGGAGCTTGTGTTTTCCTAGGCAGGCAGAAGACACAAGTGGCTGTGGGTGTGATGGCTCTCGTCTCTCTTGCAGGAAGGCATGCCCCAAACGCTGAGTTCCACCAGTATGTTTACCCCATGTGGCTTCAGCCCTCATCTACATACTTCAAAAGAAGGTGAACAAGGAGGACTGATCTTCCAGGATGGAAACCTTACCTCAGCATCTCTGGATGCTCTAATCCAGCACCTGATACCTACCACTGATTACTACCCTGAAGTAAGCAATTCACAGGATAATGAACGTTTTCATTGTGATGAATTGGAGCAGCGCTTTATGCAAAAGTGCAGATGTGTTAAATTTTGAATTAAGAAGGCTAATTTAAAAGCTGCATACAATTAAAGCTTGGTAAATTGATGCACTGCTTTAAATGCTGCTTCACTGCTCTGTAATTGTTCCCATGAAAAAGCAGATCCCAAAGATGATACTGCCTTTAAATAAGAAAGCAGGGGAGCTGTAATGATGATGAATTAGTGATGCAGCAGTTGGAGCAGTTCAAAAATAGCAGTGCATCCCAGAGAGGTCCAGAGGAAAACTGAAGCAAAAACTTCCAAGTCTGAACTAGCATTAAATAAACTTAATTTCAGTGGCTGCTGAAGTCATCCAGGTTTGGCTGTATGTACAAAGCATGTAAGAGATGCTTCTTCTGATGAGTTCATACTTTATCTGGGGTTACAGTCACCCCAGCTTTGCAGTCACTGGACAGGACAGCCCAGATCCTAATCCTTGCTCCATCAGTTTTTCTTCATCAACAGTGTGAGGATTTAAACTGGAAGAAGGTTTGTGGTCCTGCAAGCTATTGACTTCACTGGGTTTTGCACATCCTCAGTGGAATTCAGACAGAGTTTGACTGGAAGACTTTTAAGTGCTAATATATCTCCATGGAAAGGCTTGTATTTCAAAGCACAGAGTAGCATTGACTTCTGGGCACTTTAAAGGACTAGGAAAGTTATCAATGCAGAGCAGGCAGCATATTTTAAATTACCCAGAGCTCAGTTTCTGATCAGCTAAAAATAAGTAATGAAGAAGCATCTCAATTAAAAAAAAAAAAGCCAATAAAAATAGGCAATGGACAGATCAGACTGTGAGATTTTCATTAAGCAATGTGTGATATGTAATATTATACCTGCTGCTCAAGAGCATGGCTAGAGCTGGGGGAAAGAAGATAATTCAGGAGCCAGGAGGGGTCAGGATGCAAACAACTGAGGTTTCATGCATAGACTTTAAATTCACTGCTGGCAGAATTTAAATAATCCAAGGATTTATCCAGCAAACCAGCTTCCCACAGCTTCACAGATGTGGAACTGCACATGATGTGACTTGGCTGATAGAAATGAATTTTGGGGAGTTAGTAGAATAAATGAAATATTGCTTCAAAGAGGCTGGGTGCAATCTGCAGGGCAGTAACAAATTGTGGCTCATGTGGGGTGTCTGCAGCTCCCAAGCCAGGACAACACTGAGATTCCTGATTCTGCACATTTAGCTTGACTGGCCTCCAGTATCCTGGTTGTGCTGTCTCCCTGCACCTGCACACTGACCTGCACACTGTCTCTGCTGGATGTTTAGGAAACCAAGGGCTGGAAGTGGATGCTGTGGAGGAAGGAGATGCCACTGCCTTCTGCAGTCACCATGCCCAGTTCCATATTCAGCATCAGGAATCCTTATGTCTTTTAAAGGTCTTGCCCCATGAAAATGCAACAAATGTGAAGTTCAGGGCTTTCTATGGTCAACATTAGCCACTGTGTGAGTGCTTACAGCAGGTCTGCTTGTGTTTCTCCCACAGAAAGCCTACATCTTCACATTCCTGCTGAGCTCCAGACTCTTCATTGAACCCCATGAGCTTTTGTCCCAGGTTTGTCACAAGTGCATTGAGCAGCAGAGGCTGGACGACCCCGTGCTGGACAAGGTTAGTTCATCTTCACAGCAGCAAAATGTGAGGTGTTTTCAGAGGGCAGAGAACTCTGGGGCTCTGCTGTGTGTCCCTTGCCTCCCTTTGGACTGAAGGAAGCTTCCTCATAAAGGATGATGGTTGCCACTGAGCTCCTGCCATTGAAGCATCCTAATACCTGTGTCTGAGAGCAGGTCTCCAGGCACTAACCACTTCAAATCTTCTTCTAATTTCCCCTTTCCCCCTGTCTCAGCCTTCCCAGGTGACTTTCCTTCTTAACTTCTTTAAGGCTCTGCTGAAGCCTGCGGGATGCAAGGAGGTAGGACGTGAACCTCACGCACTGTCAGTTGCAGATGTGGACACACCACACTCCCGTTTTTTACTTAATGCCTCTGCCCTTTTGCTTTCTTGTTTCTGGCACAGTATTATTTGCTCCTGGCCTTACCTGTGCCTTTGAACACCCTGTAACAGCATGCAGGTGCCCACTAACCTCGTGCTGCCTGCTGGGAGCAGCAAGTGAGGCTGTGCCAGGCGAGGAGATGGGAAAACCCGAGCTGTTCCTGCCTCAGCACTCCTGCTGTTTCACCCCAGGGACTGTGCAGGCTGAAACAGTGTGTAGCAACACATGTGCACCCTCTGGCAGTGCCACAGAATCCCACTGGGTGCTGTTCAGTGCTGGACTCTGCCCAAGCTCTGCTCAGTGCATTGAAGACCTACCTACCCAGGGCATTGCCCGGAGCAGGAGATGCACCTTCAGAGCAGCGGAGTGGGGAACCACATGCATTAATTACAACTTCCCAGAACCCCCTCAAGGTCTGAAATGATTCTCAGGATCAGCCTTTCCAGCTTTGAAACAGGGGGCTTGGCATCAAATACTGAGTCACCAGTGTCTGAACACCTTTGCTGGTTTTTGTGTGCCTTCACTGTGGAGAGCCATTCACCAGAGTACTCAGCAGTCCAAGACTGGGATTGCCCCTGCAGTCTCTCTGAACAGAAATGTTTGTGTCAAAGTGCACCATGCAGAACGAGTTTTCTATGTTGTGATGGGTTCTGCTCTCCAATTCTGTGACAGATACAAGTTTAGGAGGGTTAAAATGTGAGCATTGCAAAGTTTTGCTGCTCATGAAACTTTCAAGAAATGAGGAACACTGTTTTATTTACAAAGATCTCTTATCTCCCTGAAGTAAATCTGCATTTTGTAGTAACAGAGGGTTGGTGGGACACAACTGATTTTGTGCTCCTGAGAGCAGGGCTGGCTTTGCAACTTTGCACACAAGTGGCCTCCCATCCCCTGTGTCCTGTGACTTGCACAAAGTCCTCTCCATCGATTTGTGATACAGTTTACACAGCTGGAGCAAATGTCTCCCCAGACCTTTGTAGTTTCCAATAAAGCTTTCCCTTTAGCAGCCACCTGCTGGTCTTTGAGCCCGAGCTTAATGCTGGCTGACAGCAGCTATTTTTAGAGATGTGGTTCATTGAAACCTGTTGTTGGTGGGAAGCTGAAATACGCATTTTAACCACCTTGGTTGAAAAACAAAGAGCTGAGGAGCTTAAGAGTATAATTTTTCCTGATTACAGAGTACACTTTAGCTGCAGTAAGTAGGATACAGAAGAAGGCTGTTTGTTTCAGTCTGTGTTTTCTGTAAATAAAAATGCAGTTTGTTGTTTAACACAATTTTCTTTTCACATGTTCTTGGATAACAAAGGATGAAAGCTTTGGGAGCAGCTGTGCTGGCCATCTTTTGAGATAACACTAATGCACCGATTGTGCCATTCCTCACATTTCCCTCCTTGCCCCATATCATCCTGATTATTCCCACTGCTGCATCCATAGATAAATCTACACCAAAAGTAAAGTGGGCATCAGCTGTGTGTAATATGAGTGAATGTCCTTGTCCTATCATGACCTTGAGCTCATGTGGGAAGGGAGCAACATTATCAGGAGCTCAGATCAAGTTACTGAAGTGCTGCTGTTTTGTCCATCTTTTCTTCTTCATCTTACATCTGCCACTGGTCACTAAGTAGTTTTCTCATACAACCAGAAAGCAAAAAAACCCTCTTTGTTGGTCAAGAAAGTAATTCCAATCAATTTTTCAGAGATGGATGAAAAGGTAGCTGTAAGTACAGAAGGGAAGAACAAATGGTTCGAAAAAGCCAGATGTTTTTAAAAAAGGTATAAAGGTTGCACCAACAAAATGTCTATCCAACCATAAACCAGACAACTGCATGTGCAGAATACTGAAATCTGCATGTAAAACAGACAGTTGTGCATGCATCCAAGTTCTGGTGTATTTTGCATGCCCAAATGTATAATTTGTGCACCCCACTGTTTGTATGCATGTGTGCAGATTTTGCAGGTGCAACCATAAATGCCTTATTTGAAAATCTGGCCCTGCCTCCAAGTGACACAGATATTTGGTTGGGAGGCTTTCATGAGTAAACACATTTCAATCCCTGTCCCTCATTCAATGGTTTCCATTTCAGGCTCGAATCAGGAAATTTGGACCCAAAATCTTACAGCTGCTGACAGAGTGGACAGAGACATTCCCGTATGACTTTCAGGAGGAGCGGATGATTGGCCATCTGAAAGACATGATTCACAGGATAGCCCCATGTGATGAGGTGAGGGTGCCTGACCTGGGATGTTGGGTTGAGGTGGGAATTCATTTTTCCACTTGGTTCCTCCATTTTCTCCTTTTGCCACGTTCTGTTCCATGTCTCTTCCTGGATACTCTCACAGCTTTGTTCTCTGATGGTAAAAACCTGCAGTAGCTTCCCTGAAAGCCACATCTCTCACTTTAGGTACTCCTGTGGCAGTGACATGGGCACACATCAGAGTGATCAATGGACTTTATCCACTGCACACTGGATACAGGATAACAATATTCCCTCTTTACAGAAGGAGTATATGAAGGCATAGCATAGACTGAACGTGCTGGTGACAACCCAAAACCAACAGAGCTGTAATCTCCCAAGTTAGAATTGCAGAGTCACAGACTAGTTTGGGTTGGAAGGGACCTTAAGGACCATCTTGTTCCAACCCCCTGCCATGAGTGGGAATACCTTCCTCTAGACCAGGTTGCTCAGAGTCCCATCCAACATGGCCTTGAACACTTCCAGGGATGGGGCATCCAGAACTTCTCTGGATTTAAGTTCTTATGTTTATAGAAAATGCAAATAGTAATGAACATGTAGCTTCTCTGGGAGCATGAAAGTGGCAGAAGACAGCAGTGTGTGGCCTGCTGAGCAGAAACTCAGACTAGATGTGTCTTGGTGTTCAAGTGTTTGAGCTGTGTGTGTGGCAGAGCAGGGTCACAGTGAGCGGAGTCTCTGGGAGACCTGCTTGCAAATTCAGGTGGGTGAACCCCATAGATTAATTCAGAAACATTAAAAAGACCACAAAGTCCATGAAAATAATAAGCAAATAGTACATAAAGAGTCTCTAATTACTTCTAGGTTAACCATGGGATGTGGAAGAATTCAGTTCCACGGGGTACATCAAGGCCTGACCTCAAGCCACAGGGAGGTGCATTTCAGTAGGACAAGAACATCCCATGAGGGTGGAGAGAGGAGAGAAGGAATCAGCAGGGCTGCAGCACAGCAAAAGTGAAATTGGACCCTCCTATGCACATGAAATATGTCAGAAAGGGGAACAGCTGCTCTGGGGCTGGGCTGGCATCACGTCTGGCACTTTCAGGGAGCTGTAGGCTGGCATGGATCCAGCCCATGGCAGAGGAGGGGTGGGAAGGGGAAGCTGTGTGACACAGTTATGGAGGTGAAGGGAACAAAAAAATCCCACTCAAAAAGAGCCAAAGTAGCTTCAGTTCCATTGACAGAGCACTAAAAGTCCCTCAAGGGGAAGAGGCATTGGATTTGCTCCTGCCAACCACCACAAAAGGTGTTTTGCAGCCCTTCAGTGAGAGAAACCCAAACAGACCCACCAACATCATGTCCACTGGGAAGAAGGACCCAGTCAAAGGGCAGCAAAGAGGGGCTTTGTGTGTGCTCTTTAAAAGCAGTAGCTGCCCAGGTGAAGAGCCATAAATGCTCCAAATGCACTTTCTGCACACAAACCAATAGTTTATTTGCCTGCCCTGAGCAAGCCCTGCACACCTTTGCTCTGGAGAGTGCATGGCTGTGGGTGCCCTGGGGGGCCTCAGACCACATTACTTTCACATCATTGTTTCCCAGATAGTCCTGATGTTGTAATTGCAAGTGATTATGCCCGAGCAAAATCAATAATTAATTTAAGAAACAGCTCGTATCCTACATATGCAAATTTCCTTGTCCAAGGGATGGTGGTGCCCCTCAGTTGGTAGGAAGGAAGTTATTCCCATTGTGAGCCACAGCCAAGAAAGACTAAAAGATTTGTGCTGCCATCCAGCCCATGTGGGTCAGTGCAGGGTTTTCCCCTGCAGTGTGTGCTCCTGTCCTTTGTGGAGTCCACTTTCCAAAGGCTCTGGGATGTGCTTCTGAAGGTGGCCACGCTGAGAAGCATTTCTGAGTAAGTGCTGTGATTTGCATTTAGAGCTGGAAATTTAATTAAAATTTGAGCTGCTAAGCCACCTGCTGAGGCCTGCTGTCTTCAGAGGAACTTTCCTAGTTAAGGACGAAACATTTTCTTTAAATATTAAACAGGAGTTGCTTCTTTTGACTGTTAATGTGGCAGTGAAGTGAAACTGGTTGATGGAGTCCAGCATGCAGCCCCTGTACGGTGGGGGGTCACTTTGTGGCAAGATAATTAGCAGCCTGTTGAAGGTAATGAACAATGTTGTTTTCACTTAGTGGATGTGGCTTAAAAGAAGGCAGGAAGTGCTTTTAGAAGGGCAAAAGCAGAAATCCTTTTTATTATTTTTTTTTTTTAAATTTCTCCTCCAGTGCTCACAGAAAAGCTGTCCAGGCTAAGGTGCACCAGTTGTGTCTTCACGAGCTCGGATTTCTGTGGAATTTTTTGTGGCTGTGAGGTGCCTCTCTTATTTCACTCTTTATTAGGTGATTGTCTTACCTGAGGCTTTGCTTCCTGTTGTCTGTATCTATTTTTGTGCCATATTCCCTACAGAACCAAGTGAAACTAGATCTCTTGATAGGGATTTATTGAAAGACTGGCTAATATGCATGTCTTTCAAGCAATTTTATGCTGCTTTTTGGCTTTTCACCCAAACAGTGAAGGATTTGATACTGCACAGACATGGATGGTCCAAGACTTCTCATCAAAACTCCATTTAGAAAGATAACTGGCTTTCCAGTTAAGTCTTTCAGCCAGATGTTTTATATTCATTAGAATACTTGGATTTCAGTGCTGTGCCTGCCCTCCCCCCTCCCCCCCTCCCATTAATTCCCTGTTTACAAAATACATTCACAAAATCCCAAATATGGCACTATTTGAGTCCTCACTGAAAAATAACATTGTGTTCATAAGCAGATTGGCAAACACACCTGGATGTAAAGAGAGAAATATTTAGATGGTGGTCAGGAGTTTGGGTCCAGAACAGTCTGTAAATCAGAAGTGTGACCACCTGTTTGCAGGAGGATTTACATGCAGAAGGCCTGCAGTCTCTTTTCCTTGGAGCTAATGTACATCTGTAACAGATAAAAAATGAGGGGGGTTTTGTTTTCCTCAGTCAATTTTCACTCTTCCTGTATGATTTGCTTCCAAATACACTGTGTGTTGTCATTCTCCAAGACAAGTCCCTCCTGCCTCTTAGCTACTTGCTTCATTTCAGACTTAACAGCTCTAGTTTGCAAAAAAAACCCCAAACAAACCCTTGTTTACACCCTGCTTACCCAGCCCAAGTGCTGGGCCAGCTCAAGAGACCACCAGAGGGTCCTCAGCAGTGTGAAACCTTCTGTCAGAAAAGATGCATCCAAGTTACAAAGTGTTGTGGCAAAAGGTGAAGCACTTGAGATGTTCTCAAGGTCTGCAGCCTTTCCTACCCTGTAATGAAGACATGGTAGATGCAACCACATTATTCTTCACTGAGAAGTAGGAGAAGGTGCTACTTCCAGTGTGCAGATGGGATTCTGTGTGGGCAAAAAGAACACTGACTCTGGTTTCTGGTGCCTTGAACACCTAAAACACGAGTGCTGTTGATGCCTAACGCTGAAGCCTTGGCACAGCCTACAGACCTGAAGGAGGCAAAGGCAGGATCTAAGCCATGGGATTCAGTACTTCCCAAGAAGTTCCTTGGGCCATGGGACACAGGTGTGTGTTGGTCTCTGTGGGAGACACAGGCTGGCCAAGTCCCTGTGTTGGTGGAGAGGACAGTGTGCCAGGGTGAGCAGCTGCACAGGGCAGGTGTAACACAGGCTCCTTGCCAGCCTTGGGCCCTCACTGGCAGATGACAAACTGATGTTACTGCCAAGGTGACATTCCTAAATCCTCTTTGGATGGGGGGACAAGGAGTTACTCCACTCCTGAGCAGCCAGAGGACCTCTCCACTGTTTCTTTGTGCTGAAAGAGGAGCTGGTAGTTGCCTGCAAACTGTTTTCCTGAGTGAGTGTCCTCTTTGAAATTGAGAAGTACCCATTGCACCCAAGCCCAGTGCTCCTTTCTCTGGCTGGGAAAGCCCATGAGACCATGCTCCTCACCAGGGTATACCTCATCCTCCATGTAGGGCTTTTGCCAAGGACATTTCCAATCAATCCTTGTCTTCAGAGCCCATCTACCAGTTATCTCAGTCCTTTGATGTCTGCATCTGTCAGAAGAGTTGAAGTCATTTCTTTCTGCCCATGCCCCGTGGCCAGCAGCTCCACTCATTGTCTGCAAGGAGCTGCTCCAGCTCTGAGCACAGCCTGGGTGACTGAGCAGTGATCACCCTGCTGAGCACATGGCTGTGCTGGGATTGCAGTATGAGCATTCAGCAGCAAGTAACATTTTGGATATTAAATACTCAAAGCTGCACAATGCCCCAACCACTCCAACTGGGTAGCAAGCAGTGGCTTGCTTCTGCTGCATTCAGCTCAAAAGAATGGAGAGAACAATGTTAGAAGCAGTTCTCATTCCTAATAAATAAGAGTTGACAAGGCACCATTAACAGGTAGAGTTCTTGGCCAACACATAGCTGGCATAAAAGATAGGTACTGAATATTGCTGTGCTCCAGAAAGCTGCAGTAACTCATGTTGTAGCATTCCCTCTCCTCTGACCCTGATGTTGGCAGGAATATGGGAGCAGCAGTGCCAGCCCAACCCACCAGCCCTGCCTCTTCTCTTGAGTGCAGGCTGTTTTCTGTGGGCCACAGCACAGAACTGTAATTAAGCCAACTGGTTATTCTGAAATAAGCTTGTTGGAAATAAAAGGGTAACCTGTTGCTGGCTTAGGATTATTTTGCAGAAGGGGAAATTCAGCCCAAAAACACTCCTTTGTCAAGTTTTCTGGGTGGCTTATGTTTCTCTCACTCCCTGTCTCTCCAGGCCTACTGGAAAAAGATGAATCAGCTTTTGCAAACCCTGAATCAGAAGCTGGCCACCCTCAGCCACGGGCAAGAAGGGATTGTCAAGATCAGTGCTGCTGTCTCTGATAAGCTGGTTGCCTTTAAAAGTAAACCCCCATCGATTCAGAGAGAAATCCTGAGTGTCTGCAGTGACCCCTACACTCTGGCTCAGCAGCTGACACATGTGGAGCTGGTAAGTGGGAATGGTTCCCAACTTCTGCAGCCAGAGATGTCATTTTAAGCCATGAACTGCTAAGTATTCCAGAAATATCCAAAAAAATGTCTGCACTGCTGCAGCACAGCACATCCCACGTTGTATCTGCACTGCAGCAGGACACAGGGTTTGACAGGTTAAGGGATGCTCGGGAAGAAAACTATATATCAGAGTGGTCCTGTGCATCCTGAGGAGGGTCACTGCACTTCAGCTTGCTCATTTGTGAAATGTGAATCATGGTCCCAGGAAGGTCAAGTCCCAGGAAGGTGACTTTCGTAAGGTGCTCACAGCCCCACAACCTGCAGGTGCTATTGAAAGGGCTGCCATTAACCCTTTCAGAATTTGGATGAGATTTTAACAGTTCCAATCAATTCCTCCAGATACACAAAGCATCTGAGCTGTCTGATGTGGTTTTCATTCTTCCCTCTGGGTGTGCAGATCCACCCACACGAGGTCCTGCTCTTTCCCCCATTGGGCTGCAGTCCTCCCCCAAACAGGCTCCTGTTGGTAATCACTCCAATTGCAGTGCCAGAACATTGGACATGGTGTTGTGTTGCACACCCTTCTCCCAGGGTCAGGTCCTCCCTGGAGACCTCCTGGACGTGCAGAGAAGAACATAAACATTGCTGCCCTCTGCAGATCTCTTGCTGCTCTGATGAGTCCCTGCTGCCTGTCCTCCTGTGGACACTGCTCATCCTTGAGAGGAAGGCTGGAAAAACAAACCATGAAATGGATTGTGGATTGCAGTGATATCATTAAATTAGCCTTGGGAATTCTGAAGGTAGTTGTTATTCTATTTGTCAAGAAGTGGAATGGTTCAGAAACCCCAAATGTAGCATCATCTCACCTGGGTTGGTTTTCAGAATATGCAGGGTTGCCTCTCTTTGCTTTATGTATCTTAAGCCAGAGAGTAGAATTCCTTTTGCCTGGAGTCTTTTTGTTGCTTTTATTTTTTTTTTGCCTCCACACACAGGGGAAATTCCCTGTAATTGAGGCATCACTGGCTTTTTAAAACAGATGCAGCTCGAGGTTTTAATTCCACTGTACTGTAATCAATGCTCTCTACCTTCTCTTTCAGTACTGTGTCTGATGCATCAAATACTCTGCACTAAAACTGTCTGATGCTTATTTGTTAGTGAGAATTATTTGATGCTTATTTAAAACAGTTATTTGCTGGACCACAGCAGGTCTGAGGCAGCATCAAGCATAGAACGGAGGCTTGCTGGCTCCCAGATGCTGGAGCCCTGTGCATCCAGCACAGTGGAGGGGACTCTTACTGTGGTTTGTCAGTAATGAGACATATTTCTGCTCATTTTCTTCTTTCTGCTGAAATACTTCTAATTATTCTTATGAATTTTAATGTATGGTGCTAGTTGGCTGTCTACCAGTTCAGTAACACCATTCAGAGCTGACAGATAATGGTGATGTCTTACCAAGAGAAACAGAAGATTCTGTGGTGCTTTCTGATTTTTTTTCCCCATCTCTTCCCTCTCCCCCCAACAGGAAAGGTTAAGTCACATTGGACCCGAGGAGTTTGTGCAGGCATTTGTACATAAAGACCCTCTGGATGGCACCAAGGTATGGCTCCTCTCCATGCAGAGTGTCTCCTTTGATGTTTGTCCAGATGACCTGATGTGATGAGGTCCCCAAGAGCAGGGCCAGACCTGCTGGTGACCTGTGTTCTCCCAGCAAGGATGAGACCTGTTGGCAGAGCTCACCCTGGCAGGTCATTGCCATTCCTTCCTGGTGAGAGCCCAGCCAAGCCCAAGGCTGGCCAGCACCCTGATGTTCTGCTCTCTGGCTTGTTCCTGCCAGGCTGCTTTGAGAGGGGCAGATGCTCAGTGGCTGGGCACAGCCAGGGAATGTCTGCTCCCTCTGTGCAGGGACGTGATGTAATGCCCACAGTGTGTGCCCAGACACCACAGCAATGACTCAGTGCATCAGGAATCAACACTCTCTTCTCTCCCCACACAAAAGCTGCTCACCCAAAGCACCACAGGGGATGGAGTGCCTGACCAGGGCTTCGTCCAAAGGCTGGGAAAGCCACTTGGAGTCGTTCCACTGATTTCACTGGGGTTTGAGGCAGCGTTTCAGTGAGTGCCTCGATGAGGAAAGAGACTTCCTAGCTGGAGAGGGAGAGGCAAAGAGTTCACATATTGTCTGAAAAGAAAGAGGGTGGAAAGTTCTTCCCCTGAGGTGCACAGGGGCTCCCACTGAGGTGATACATCTATGGCAGAGTTTCCTCGTTGGATGCCCGAACGTAACAGGAAGACCTGTGCTTGTAGTGCTGCACAAAGAGCACCAGAACAGCTTGGATGGATGGATGGATGGATGGATGGATGGATGGATGGATGGATGGATGGATGGATGGATGGATGGATGGATGGATGGATGGATGGATGAAAAGGGCAACACTGGGCCCTTCTCTTCTTGCAGTTGCAGAGATTCTACAGTTGGTTTCAGGGTGAGGGAAATGGGCCGAGATTCAGTTCCAGGTGTTCTGGCAATAAATAACATTCTTTAGGAAGGAACCCCTCCCTTGCACTGTAACCTCCTTAAAGAGAGCAAGAAGGTCCCCCCTGAGCCTCCTTTTCTCCAGGCTGAGCTGCCCCAGCTCCCTCAGCCTCTCCTCATCAGACTTGTGCTCCAGCCCTTCCCCAGCTGCTTTGTCCTTCTCTGGACACGACTTTGAACATAAAGGCACAAACCTTATGTGGAGTCACACATTTCCTGGCCTGTGAAGAACACCCCAGCTGAGCACAGGGACTTGGCTCAGGTCTGAATTCCCTCCAGCTGAAGATCATATTAAACCTATTTCTTGTGTGGGGGCTTCAAAAGGCTTCACTCATGAATGTTTATCAAGCATTCTGAGCTACAGATGGAAGATGCTTGGGAGGTGCTAAATATTGCTGCCATTTATAAAGCTTAACCTTTAAAAAGCAGTCTGTCTCAGCTTTATCTGCTGCACGTTTTTCACAAGTTTTGTGTTATTAGCTGTGGTCCTTACGCCCTGGCACAGGACAACAACAGTGCTGAGTTGGAAATACCATATTCCAAACAAAAACAGGGTTTCATGTACTTTTTGTTGTGACAGGGAACAAAAAACAGAGCACGTGAAAAGCAGCTGTTGTGGGTAGACTGGGGCTGATTGGTTTCCTTTGGGTTTTTTAAATATTTACATGCTGCTTGTTGACACTTTTCTTGAGATGCTTTTGAAATACATTTTGTATTTGTAGTCTATCCATGTAGTGCCTCAGAATTTCAGCCTTAAGCTTTGCTCCTCCACAGCATGGCACTGTGATTTCTGTTCCTAAACACATCTGTGTACAGAATCACAGGTGAATATTTTCTTGCTTAGAATTACCTCAGGAATCCAATTAAGCCCCATTACTGAAGGGGTTCTTAGTCACTTGTTTGCCTTACATAATATGGGTGATCCAATTGACATCAATGGATTTGTGCGTGTGCATTGTGATTTTCTCCTTAGCGGTGTGTGTTTATGGTAGTGCTGGGAAACGTCCATCCTAATGACACAGAAAATCGGTATTCTCTGGTACCCTCTAGTGGATGTTAATGAATGTGCCGACAAATCTCACAAACCCGAGAGAGCTGTGTGTCCTGCATGGACTGTGCAGAAATTTAGGGCTGGGAAAAGGGATTACATCCTTATAATCCCAAGCAACATCTTCAGACCATGTGAGCTGTCCTGTCACTCCTCTGAAGTCAAATTACCTGTTGATGACAAAGGAACTGGAAGAGTTCAGCCAAGTATCTGCTCCCACAGCCTATATCAGTTAAGGGAATTTATGTTCAGTTTTATACAAGTAAGTGAAAAATATGTTTCTTGTCATGGCTCTTATCACTGAAGTGTCTCTGGCATGTCAGTGACCTGTTCAGGCACAGCCATCAAGGCAGAACTGGTCACTAAGAGCCTGTTTTCCTGAAAACACAATAAGGGAAAAGAAATAGGTGGTTTTTTAATTAGAACTGTGTTTTCTCTTGCTTATCTTTTGTACACGTCACTAAATCCTAGTCTCTCCCCTCCAGAAAAGGGCTGTGGGTGATTGCTTTTCCTGAAGTGAAGGAAGCTCTGGGATCAAAGCCACAATCCGAGCGTGCTGTGGAACACTGTGCCTGTCCTACTTTGTCTGCATTTCCTTGTTGCTGTCAGAATCCTGTTCACACCCCAGTGAGCAAGGGTCAGTGCAGGCAGTGTTGGTGAACACTTGCTGCAGGCCAGAGGGGCTGTTTTGTGCACACTGGTGTGAGTGGGACAGTGTGGACATTCAGCTGGACCCCCATCTCCCACCCACCCAGGGACCTTTGGAAGGGGGCTCTTCCATGCACAGTCTTCCACGTGCGCGAGAGAGACGTGGCCAGGAATTTCCTTTGTGTGGGGTTCATCTTAGTGCTCAGGCAGCTGCCTGGAGCACAGTTCTATCTTTCTGTGCTTTCTTTCCCCACCCCAGACTTGTTTCAGTGAACAGAAGAAGACGAGCAACCTCGAGGCCTATGTGAAATGGTTCAACAGGCTCTGCTATCTGGTAGCGACAGAAATCTGCATGGTGAGTCGAAAGGTCGGGGCACGTTTTCCCACGTGCCCGAGGTACCACTCTGAGATTTTTATATTCATAAGAAAACCTGGGGATTTCTTTCTTGTGACCCAGCTGAGCATCTGAAGGTAAGTTTTAGCAATAGTGCACTTGCAGAAGCGAGCTGATAAATGACACGATGCGAAGCGGAGCCGGCGGCACACGGGGGATGCGCTGCTCTCTTGATGTAGTAGGAGCACAGTGTGGAATAATGAACCCTGCAGGGAAAAAGAGGGGGAAAAATGCCTTGAATTATCCTGTGAGATTCCTGCTGGAAAAGATTCTAGTGGAGCTGTATTTGTTATCTGTCATCCTGAGGCTCTGTTGTGTGTGTAAATTCCCACCGCGGGGCTCTTTGTCCTGCTGCCCTTTACTGTGGCTGTGACTGTTGTTTCTTAACTTGGTAGTGATTTTAGTTTCTTTGATTTGGCCCCATCAAAATGAAATGAACATTTTCCCCTTTGAAAAGGGTGTGGAAGGGAGGAATAATAAGAAAGAGCCTATATAGCCTGTGACATGTAAGAATTACCGTTTTAAAATCACCTTTGGAAAAAAGGGGGGTGATTCCAGGCAAATAAAACGTGTATTTAAAATGCATGCTGCCATTTGGCCTGCCTGTATTGCTGACAGGGACTGAAGAGGGGAAAGGGATTAATGCAATGAAACAAACTCTTCCTGGGACAAAAATGCTGCTGTTTCATGGGTGTGAGATCCTGCCCCTAGGGAGGTCTGTGCTGATGTGCCCACGGAGTTGAGGGAGGCCAGCAGGGAGCTCCAGGGCTGTTTTTTGATCCAGGCCAGTCACTGAGGCAAGCCTGGGCTGCTGGGGGTTTCTTCTGTGGCACTGCAATGAAAGCTTTGATTTTGGAGGCTGCCAGTCACCAGCACCCACTGGATTGCTGGAACAGAATTAGGGCCAGTGACTGACAGCAGATGGCCCAAAGTGTGCGTGGAGCCACCCTACAGGTGGGACAAATGCCTGGGATGACCTCCAGTTCCACCTCTGCTCCTTACAGCTGTGCATCTATTTTCATTTACAGCCTGCAAAAAAGAAACAGCGAGCACAGGTCATTGAATTCTTCATTGATGTTGCCCGAGAGTGCTTTAACATAGGGAATTTTAACTCGCTGATGGCAATCATTTGTAAGTACAGCTTCTAAGCAGGTCTCTCCATCAGCTGCCACAGATGGAAAAGGAAGCCTGACTCTTACCCGTGGCTCTCTTTTTTTTCTGTCTCACTTGTAGCTGGAATGAACATGAGCCCAGTTTCCAGGCTAAAGAAGACTTGGTCAAAAGTGAAAACAGCCAAATTTTTCATTCTTGAGGTAAAAAAAAAAAAAAAGATGCTGATATACTGCTGCAGTTATATTCTGGATTTCTTGGTTTGGGAATTTTCACATTGTTATCCAGGTTTGAGATGTTTGCAGACGCGTTCCACAGGCAGAGAGCCAGATTCTAAGTTGAAATTTCCCAGGTGTAGTGAGAAAGGTGTGAAGCTGCTGATATGTAGAGGGAATTCAGAGCACTCAAATAAATAGGAGCAATAAAAAACCAAACAGAAACCTGAGCCTATATGCATGCCATAGTGCTTGAATTGATGCATGGACAGGATGCTGAATGTAAAACTCCCAATCTATATTGGATGTTGAGTGAACAAAGGCTCAAGGTTGTTTTTTTGTACTGAGGATTCTGGGATTTGGCATACACAGTGTGCAGTTCTTATTCATCACATAAAAGCTCAGTAAGCTGTTAATAGAAAATTCAAAGGTACAAAGAGCTCTGTAAACTCTCTGTAAACTCTCTTTGTCTCTTCTGTGCATGGAGTCCTGCAGGTATGTGGATTTTGAAGGTGTACGTTTTGAAGATGCAGGCTCAGCTCTGCTCAGGGTTTGCCACAAGGGAGTGAGAGGTGGCCTTTAGAGGACCCAGGTTGCTTTCTAACCACTGTGTCTTCCTTTGTGCAACCAGCACCAGATGGACCCCACTGGGAACTTCTACAACTACCGCACGGCGCTGCGGGGAGCTGCCCACAGGTCCCTCACCGCTCACAGCAACAGGGAGAAGGTGGGTGTGACCACAGCTCAGGGGGCTCCAAATGAATCATAGAATTGATTGGGTTGGAAAAGACCCCGGAGATCATTGAGTCCAACCCTTGGCCCAACTCCAGTCCCTTTCCCAGATCATGGCACTCAGTGCCATGTCCAATCTCAGTTTAAAACCCTCCAGGGATGGTGAATCCACCCCCTCTGTGAGCAGGTCGTTCCAATGCCTGATTATTCTCTCTGTGAAGGATTTTTTTCTAATATCCAACCTGAACCACCCCTGCCTGAGCTCCAGCCCTGCCCCCTTGTCCTGTTGCTGCTGCCTGGGAGAAGAGACCAACCCCACCTGGCTGTAACTTCCCTTCAGGGAGTTATAGAGAGTGATGAGGTCACCTCTGAGCTTCCTCTTCTCCAGACTGAACACCCCCAGCTCCCTCAGCCTCTCCCCACACCACTTGTGCTCTCCAGTCCCTTCCCCAGCCTCGTTGCTCTTCTCTGGACCCTCTCCAGCACCTCAAGATCTTTCCTGAGCTGAGGGGCCAGAACTGAACACAACACTCAAGGTGTGGCCTCACCAACGCAGAGTACAGGGGAAGGATGATTTCCTGCTCCTGCTGGCCATGCTATTTTTGATCCAGGCCAGAATACCATTGGCCTTCTTGGCCACCTGGGCACACTGTTGGCTCGTGTTGAGGGGGCAGTGCGTCGCTGCTGGGAGGCAGTGGCTCAGAGACTCAGTGCAGATGCTCCCCTCCCTCCTGTGGGTGGCCAGGGCAAGGCTTGTGCACTGCTAAGTGCAATTGGAAATGTAAATCTGTGGCTGGAAGACCCTGGAGGGCATCAAAGGGCTTTGTGGACTTGCTCTCAGACACTGGTGGGGCTGCAGAGGGCAGGACACGCAGCGTTGGAGGGCATTGTTGCAAGTGTGTCTATATCCCTGGGAAATTCACATTATTAGGTTGATGAGCTTGATGGAACAGGTGTTCCAGAACAAAATGACTTTTATTTCAGTGTGGAGCATCATCCTGGCAGGCCTAGGTGAACTGTGCTCTGGTACAGCTCCCAGGCTCTGGCAGACACGTCCCTCTCGTGCAGCGTGTGATGTGAGATGGAGAGCAAAGGGCACAGCACAGGAGATGTGGTGGTTCTCCATTTACCTTTGGGAAAGTTGACTTAGCACAAGCACTGCAAAGAAGTCTGGTGTGAATCCATTGCAGCAAATCTGGGGTGATACTCTGTCCTTGTGAATTCTCATTTCATTTGGTCGTTGCTGCCATCTCAGTGAGCAAGAATTGAAGTGTTTCATCAGTGCTCGTGGCAGACGGAGCTTCCTGACATGTCACTGATGCTGCAAAAATCAGACTGACAAGGTGTTGGAGTGCAGGATCCTCCTCTTTTGTGCTCCAGTGTGTTTCTTGTTAATTTTCACATTTCTCAATCCAATTCTCTCTTCTTTTTTTTTTTTTTTTGTTTTATGGAAGAAGGTTTCTATTTAACACTGCAATTGCCCACAGTCAGAAATGGGTAATCTCTGCACAGAGTGTGGCAAAGGTAAAGTAGATACTGCACAAACAAGCATAATATGGAATTTAGTATTCATTGACTAGAGGAGCCAGGCCAGATGCTAATCTCACAGCGCTGCAAATCTGATGTAAATCTGTTGCAGCTAATGGAATGTTACAGCATTTACAGTGAAATGAGATCAGCATCTGGTGGCAGGCTGACTCAGCTGCAATGGGAGTACACTGAGTTGTTCTGAAAAGCACTTCTCTGTGCAAGGGAGAGATGATGGCTTTGGATGTTTGGGACTGGCAGAGAAATTCTTTTAACTCTCACACTGCAGTGAGGACCTGTCAGTCTGAGGTGCTTTTGCAGTTTTGTTCTTCTGCGACCATGAGAGATATTCAAACCAGTTGCTTTATTGTTTGACGTAATTTCCTGGGAAGTTAGCAATCTCTGTCATATCCCTACCCCTAGCTGGTTAACACTGAGGGCAGAGAGGTTATTAGATCCAAAGGAATCTATTTTACATCAGAAAGAGGCCATATTCTGTTTTCTGAACATTAGTTCAAGAAGATGCTCCAGGATATCATTTGGTAGCTATTCCAACAGTATTTTACAGATAAAGCAGATCATGTAATGTTGGCGTAGGACTAAGGAATTTTGTTTCTTTTTATAAGCTGGACTATTTTTTATTTGTTTTAAATGAGCTTGAAGAAAACTAAAAGAACATGGTCACTTTTTGGATAGAAAATGCCATGTTGCTTCTTGGCAAATTCACAGCAAAGCTCCCTGAAGAAAGTTTTTCTCTTCAAACCGAGTTGTGCTTGCAGAGGGGGGTACTTGTCAGTAACTGAGCCTGGTTTTGTCTGTGCAGTCAAATGACCTGCAACACCTCCAAACTGAAGCCATTCTCCTGGGAAAGCCTGCACTGTGCTAATGACACGTCTCTGGCCTTGAAATGCTGGGAGGACATTCAGTGCAGTTTTGTGTTGTTGCTGTTTGATACTGTGGAGGAAGAAGACGCTGGATCTCATTGACTTTGTGCTTTCTGCAGGAGGTAGTTGTGCTCATGGGTGGGGAGGGTGGCACAGGGGGGGAGTCAAAACAGAGAGAAATAGGAGTTTCTGGCACTAACCCAGATTTTATGCTGGTAAAGTGCCTGGACTGAAGCCAATATTAGAGTGCAGCTATAACCACTTTGGTTGGTGTTCCTACAGAATTTTGGAAAGCGACACGTACAGAGTAACACATTTTTATTGGGAAAATAACTGGTGACCCAAAGAGAGAAGTCCCATGAAAATGGGTGAAGAATTGGTGTCCTCAGGTATCCATTTGGTGCCTTTTGGATGCAGATGAGAACAGCTCTGCCATGCTCTGAGCTGACTGGTGGCTTTGTAGGTGCATTAGCATGGCATGGAGCCCACACTCATGTACCTTCCCTCTCAGCAAGGCTTTTCACTCATGTTCAGGAGCACTAAAGGTGGTGATCTCGCTCCCAGGCAGTGTGGAGCAGGGCAGGACAAGCTCACATCTGCCTGCAAAAGAAGATGTGGACAGAACTTGGCAGTCATTTCTAGCTGGGGATCAGTGCCTGGCTCCAGTTCTCTGTGTCTTTCCACCTGATAAGACCACAGTGGTTGCAGAGCCATCATCATTTCTGGTAGAAAATAAATCACATAAAGTGAATTGTATTGTTTACTGCAGGTGATTGATCTAGTTTAAATAATATGAAAATGAATCCTGAAACACACTTGGCTCAGTTTGACTAGAAATTGCTCCACCTCACCCTGACAGGAGGGCTCAGCATTTTGGATGAATAAGATGTGCTTTGGTTTCATTGCTGTATTTTATCAGTGAGATAATGCCATGGAGTGTCATGGCATTTGGAGAGGCTCTTGGAGTGTCAGTCCAGGCTTTCTTATGGTTAGAACAGTGATGTTACAGAGTTTATCTCTGGCTGTCCCATAAAAGAGCCAGGAGAAATCCAGTTTACTGGATGTGGTATTTTAGCTGGAACAGGAATTGGTTCCATTTTCACAGCACATGTTGGGGGTGGCTTGTGGACTCGTTGCCTCAGTGAGTGTTTCACCTCAGTGAGTTGTTCACACTCGTTGTAGCAATAGGAAGGCTGTGGGCTGGAAAATAACAGCTGCCAATCCTGTTCTGGGTCCATTTCATATCCCATTACAGCTGATGTGCAGCATGAGGTGGAGTAACAGGACAACATCAACTACTTGAGGATTGCTCCCTTAGCTGGTCTTGCTTGCCATGAAAGCACATTCAGCTTAACCAGCTCCAGTTCAGTTAACATACAAATAGGCCAAGTGGAAACATTTGGACACCCTGCCATGCACTGTGCTTTCCTTTATGTTCGTGGTGATTCAGTTTATACTGGGTGGCTTAAAATACAGGTGGTGCTGCCACAGAGAAATGCTCCCAGAGGTGGCTGCTGGAGATCAAACCCTCCAAGCAGCCTCTTCCTATGGTCTTGCCACTGCTGGAGAGGTGGGTAGACTGAGATTTGCCTATGGAATCCCAGAGTCCTGGGAGTCAGCCTTGTCATGGTCTGGTCTTTTGTGTTATCTTTCTTTTCCTTTTGAGTTGGCACACAAGAGGGCCCAGAGTGAGTCTTCTTCACTCTGGATCTCTGCTGGAGTGCTGGGGATGCACTTAAAGTAGCATTGTTACTGCTTTCTGCTGTACAACATCTGGTATCAGATTTATCCCTGCTGTAATTCCATTCATTTCAAGAGCCTTGCCCAGAAGTAGACCCCTTTTATAGCAAATTATGACCCCCACCTCTGGTGGGTTAGAGGGAAGGCCTGGCTCAGTGCTGTATGCCACTCTGCCCTGGATGATGGCCAGGGCTAATTCTGAGCACTACAGTGGTGTCTCTGGCTGCTGTTGGCAATTTCCTGTCAGCTAAGGGAGAATTTTCAATCCTGCTGGCTGTGGGTTAATTTGGAGAAGCAGGTTGTACTAATCAGGCACCAGGAAGGAAATTACATGCCTCAAGAGGTAGCCATGCACAGAGCTGTTGAACATGAAACAGCTTCCCATTAACTGTTTGTAGACGAGTCCTTGGTCATCAACTTTTGTTCTGCATTCCCTTGTCCAGGGACAATACCACTTCTTTGATTCCCAGCTGTCTTTAAACTGCTCAATTTGTGTGCTCAACATCTTTGCTTATAAAGATGTAACAGAAAAGGGAAGAGTTCTGCAATGTTATTTTGTTCTTTGCTGTCTGATCTTGTCATCAGACAGTGGTGCTGTTGATAATAAACTGGGTTGTTAGCATTTTCTTAGTCATGCTATTGTGCTCAGTGAGCACTGTGTTCAGTTTAAGTTTGCCTTCATCTCAGTGTATGTTCTCCTGATGGCTGAAGGTCTCTAGACTCTACTGCCCTTTTGCCTGCCTGTCACTGTACAGCCTTTTAAGTGCATAGCACACTGAAAAGTTAATATTTCTTTATTCTCCTCTCTCCCACTTGAGTTGTTCTTTCATGCAAAGAAAATATTGAACTGGAAAGATAATAGTTATGTCATTTCTCTTCACAGATTGTGATCCCCTTCTTCAGCCTATTGATCAAAGACATTTATTTTTTGAATGAGGGATGTGCTAATCGCCTTCCAAATGGACATGTCAACTTTGAAGTAAGATCTGAGAAATGTTTTTACCTATCCCATTCTGATAGCACTGAGATCGTTTGCCTGCAATTTTCAGTTCAGACCAACAAACGCTGAATATGAGGTAATCTTCCTATATCTGAGTGGAATGATTTTGTGTTTACAGAAATTTCTGGAACTGGCTAAGCAAGTAGGAGAGTTTATAACATGGAAGCAAGTGGAATGCCCATTTGAGCAAGACCCTAACATCATCCACTACTTGCATACTGCTCCCATTTTTACTGAAGATGGTAAGGCTCTGTACAGTCTCTAATCACTCAAAACGTGTCTCTTCATCCCTACTAATCCCTGATCCATGCTTTGGGTACCAGTCCCAGTTCTTTCCTAGCTTTCCTGTCACACAGCTTGTCTATCAATGTGTTTTTGCAAATACACCCTCCTGGCACACACAGCTGCTGCCTGATTGCTTTTCTCTCGTCTGCAACTTCTCTATCAGGCGCTGTCGAGGAAGTTGCCATTGTGGCCCCGGTTTTGCCAGCACAAAAAGAGGCCACACAAGGCATGCCATGCAGTGCTGGGAATGTCAGCTGTCCCTCAGCCACTCACTCTGTGATTGATGGAGCCAGAGCTAATCCCTTCCCCAAACCAACACTGTCATCTCTTCAGTAAACACAGCCCAGGGCGAGGGTGTCCAGCTGAGCTCCTCCTCTGCAACAAAGAAACGTGTTACCTGTGAAAAAGGGGTTTTAAGGAAGCCTTCTCTAGTAGATGGTTTAAGCTGGAGCTGTGAAGGCCCTGCTCTGAAATTATTTCTCTGATTGTCTTTTTATATTCATCTGTCCTCTTCAGTTTGGTATCCAGCATGTCAGACTGTGTCATTTCCCCCTGGTTTGTGGCAGCTGCCTCTCAGTCCATTGTCACACACAGAATTTTGTCTACAGCTTCCTTCCCCCAAGCTATGCTGGTGTTGGGTTTCTTTTTTCTTGATTCCATAGGCAGTTTTCTGTACTAATCCACATTAATCAAACCAGACAGCTTTTATTTCACAGACTACTTCAGAACACAAAATACTACTTCTAAAATCCTGCCTGAATCCTAAGAATGACTGCCAAAATAGAATAATTAATGTGATTTCAGTAATGTGCTATCAAAAGGAGCTGGATGGAGGCATTTGTTCTCCTTTTAGGCTCGATAGGGACAGAAAATGAAAGTCAGGGTAAAAAGTACAGTTTTCAGGCTACTGGGCTAAAAAAAGGGTGACCTCAACCCACTGATTGTTTGCAGATCTTCTCTCTCATGCCCTCCCCTATCTTCCCACTGCTTTCTTGAGATGCCCTTTGCAGAAGCCACAGGAGGTAGTGCAGAGTGGAAAGCCCTGCCCTGGGTAAAGAGTGGGAGGATATATGAGAGGGGCATGAGAAATGCAGCTGTGCTGAGCTTGTCACAGCCTGGTGGAATGGTGGCCCAACACTTGAGTGTTAAAAGGCAAGTGATCTGCAGCACAGAGTGAATACTGAGATGGTTCCAGCATTAAAAAGTATCATGGAACAGTCGAATGAGGAAATGTGCGTGAACACAAATCACAGCCTGTGATTCTGTGAAGACAGTGAGATATTCATGCACTGCCAGCTTTTGCAGAGGAGACTCTACAGTGTAGACTCATTTTGGTGTCATAAAATGCATCCTACAGTGTAAAAATTTGCAGGGGGAAAAAAAAAAAAAGGTTTATTTTCTTCCACTGCATTCCTTCTCTGGTTCCTGTAACTCACTCTTACCTTGAGGGTGTTGTGTATCCATTTAAGATACCATGTTCCCATAAGCTTTAAAAAAGATTGTGGAAGATAAAGTTGTGTTAAATGATGAGGCTGTCCTTAATTTTTAAAAGCTTACATGTTTGTCTGTCAGCTCTGCCTGTCTCTTGTAGTGCTCATGTAACTCTTTGGTAGCAGTGCTGTGGTGGAGCAAATAGGCTCAGATCTCTATATGGAAAACCAGAGAACATTCATCTTCTGAACACTGTTAAAAGAAGGTCATGCTAACATATTTTAACTCTGGATTCCTTTACTGTTCCATCAGAAACAGCTTTCCAAGGTAGACACATGAGCTAAACATCAGTCCTGCTGATGGACCATGAAGGTGTAGAGTTTCTCTTGCAGTGTGGTACAATACAGCACATACAGGAACACAGAGGTGGGGGGTTACTGGTGTTGCTGGAGTGACACATATTTACCTTTTCCAGGTTTGTATCTGGCTTCCTATGAAAGTGAGAGTCCGGAAAACCAGACAGAAAAAGACAGGTGGAAATCCTTAAGGTAACCTCTCATTTTATCAGCTCATTTCTAAAGTACCTGATAGCCAAAGCTTGTGAAGTGCGGGCATTTAAATGTGACCTCTGAGGGAGGTCTCTGCCTTTTAAAACTAAGCTGCAGAGCTGAGGCTGCACTGATAAAAGCTCGTTGTAATCTCAAATTATCCTCCATTTAAAGGATACTTTCTGCTTGCTGTACCCTTGCAAAAGCCTGGTATGGATGAGGAATGCCCCGGGTTAACTGGATCTTCCAACAATTTACAGCTCTTATAAGAGATGTGTAGTGGTTTGATATAAGCGAAAATCTGGAGAGAGTGATTTTAAAAAGAAAACAACAAACACTTTACATTTGCTTTTTTCCCCCCATTGTCCTTATGTTTTAAATTTGCAGATCCACTATTTTAGGAAAGACTTGAAGATTAAGAGATTATTGCAGTAGGTCAAGGAAAAGAAATCCGCAAACATTTTGCACTACTGATTCCAAAGATGCCTGTTTGGGATTTAGACAATTTCTTTTGTTTGAGTTTTTTGTTGGGTATTTGTGACTGCCTAACATGATGGATGAACTGGATTCATCCACTGAAATGGACCGAACTGTGTGCACAATGATGCTTTTCTAACTATGAGACATGGAGAGGAAGGACAAACAGACGATTTGTGGCTGTGCCCAAACTGCATCAGGATCACTGTCATTTTGCCTCTGAAGGAAAATGCAAGAAAACAAGGAGCCTGGAGAACCATGGTACTGCAACAGAGAGAGGAAAAGCGTGAAAAAGGAAAGCAAAAATCCATACAAGTACTTTGCAGAAGCAGGTGCTTCACACAGCAGCTCTTCAAACCCTCTGAGGCGTGTAAAATTGAATCAAAAAAGAGACCCAACAGCAATCTGGTTCATTGCTGAATGAGGAAAGAAAGGAGACCTTCATCTTGCATTAGCAGTCCCCAGCCTTGTTGACCAAAGCAGGGATGGCAGCTGACACCACCCCAGGTGTGGTACCACCTCAGCCACATCAGATGGTGGGACAGACCCCGTGGGCTCTCGCTGAGAACAATCTCCAGTGTGACTGTTGCCTCGTTATCCTTCCCATGGTTGTTGTTGCTTTTCTTACTGTGAATCTTGGCCGGTCTGAGGAGGGCACAGAGTGCAGATGGTGCTGCAGAAAGACACCCCTAACGACTTCTGAAGCTGAATGAGGAAGAAAATAACTCTGGACTCAGCTTAACTCTATTTAATGTACGTAGTGTATTCCCTAAATTCATTGATGCTGAGTTGCATCTTTTAGAGGGTTTTATCACACATTTAAAAAAAAAACAACAAAAACAAAACTGCATTACCATTTCTGTCAGGTTCCAATTAACACAGTACTGTCTTTTTTGCATCAGGACTCCAGGAGGATGGGGGTTAATTGCTCTGAATTTGGGAACCACATGGTATGTTTCCTAAGGAGAGGTCTCAGAACTAGAATGAATGCACTAAAGAATTTGCCATTCATGAGCAGATAACCATTTTTGTCTTTTTTACTTATAGGATCTAATCCATGTTCACTGTTACCTTACAGATAACATGAAATAGGCATTATGTCTGGTCTTTAAAGTTGTACAATAATCAAGGTGCTACTGTAACAGATATATTAAATGATAATGTGCTATATTAGATTCAAAGCTATGCCCTAACAGTAGACTAATTGTTTGTATGTGGAAGGAATGTTTCCAGCCACCCCAGAAAAGACCTCAAAAAGCTTAAATTAAACCTAAATGCCACATGATACTGAACTTTTCATTTTGATGACCAACTTGAAGCTGGCCTTTTCAGATGTCCCAGTCTTTCTCTGCCTATGACAGAAGGCTGTAACCCTTTGCTGGAGATCAGGAGTAGTTTTATTTCAGCACAGAGGGGTTCCAAGTGGCTGTGGTGTTTTGAAAAATTAGACATATCTCAAAACCTGGCTGTGCTGGCCTGTCCATTGAGCCAGAGAACTGGCACTGTATTTATTTATTCAAGCTTTGTGTGGAAGGAATAAAGGAAAGATGGTACAACATGATGCCAGCCAGGGAATGATGACTATTCTGCTGATACTGTCAATATGCTGTTTGTTAATTTTTGTACATGAGCTGAGAGCAATACAGAGGAACATCCACACTAAGCCATTCCTGCAGGCAGAGCCATTTCCAAAATGAAGCCATTAAGAGCCTGTTAAATTCCAGACAAATCCAGAGCAATAACCATAAACATACTTACAACGATGCTAATGCTTAAGTGTGTTTGCTAAATGGTCATTTTTTCTTACTATCTGCATTTTTAAACAGGCACAGTGTGACTTCATAGTGGAAATGTAGGGGTTTTATTTATCTGAAATGCAATGTTGGTGGATGGGCCCTTTCTTAAAAACCGGCTTCTTAAAATTGAAATCCTTACTCCTTTTCTAATGAGCCAATAGAGGCTGGTACAGCTGAGATTATAAAACCCTGAAGGTAATCAAAGTGTCATTTCTCATTGTAATACTTTCTATTTTGGAGTACCTTTCAAGAATCCGGTCAGTTTTGTAAGTGTGAGTTAAATTATATCTCCTAAAGTTTATCACTAAACCACTTTCATAGTCTCAAACTTCAAAACCTCAATGCTTAAAACAGAAGCATAAAGGTCAGATTTAGGTGGGTATTAAGGGCTTAGTGGAACTGTCAAAAGCACTAAATATCCTTAAGCCTTTATGTAGTCACACATTTAAAAGGTCTTTTTTCAGAGGTGCTAAACATCCTCATCTCTTGGGGAGTGCTCAGACTTGCTTTAGAGAGGTGCATGGCATATTAATCTGGAATATTTCATGTGCAGAGATACTTCTGATGTCCAGTCATTGCAGAATGACCCGGAGAGGGGAGTGCACAGCAACTTCAAATGAGAAGACAGTGCTTTTCAAAAATGGCCTTCAGGAATCATAGCTTGTCTTCACATAATTTTGTAGCCAAAATCCTGTTGATTTCAATAGAAAGAATGTAAGCCTTAAGTGACAGCTGTCAGTTGCATTTCCAATTCCTATTTGTCCTAACCAGGGTGTGCAGCTCCAGGCAGGAGAGGGGTTAGAGCCTCGCTTCACCACCAGTTTCAGGAAGCATGAATACATCTGGAAACAAAGCATGACACTTTGGGGAATAGATTTCTTCCAAAAATGAAAATATTACATGAACATGAGAAAAAAACAAGAACAAAAAACATGTCCAGTAATTACTTTTTCTTGCTATAAAGCTCTTCAAGCACTAAGCCACTGTAAGGCATTTAGTCATTAGACTAACATCTAGATAAATTACTAGTAGTAATGTCATGGTTTACTAAGTCCACTTTTTTGAGTGGATTCATGTTCCTGACAGCTGCTTGAATTAATACTACACAGAAAACAGAACAAAACTAGACCTGTAGATCTGCAGTATTAGTATCCCAACCTGTCTTACTCCTGAACCCCTAAGCGAGTGAGATGTGAATAAGATACAGTCCTTCAGAAGCATTGCCTTAGCTTCTGCTACACAGCAGTATTTTAAAAGACCCAAATACATGAAATCACTTCTGCTCCTCCTCCAGTGTAATCAAAGTGATAGCAAAAGTCCCATTTTTCCATTTTTCAAGTGTGCCATTCTGCAACAGGGGGCTTGATATAAGCCCAGTGGGAAGCAATGAGGGAATTGTGTGCCTTCAGCTCGTGTTGATGTCAGTAGATGAACTTGCTCAATGCCTTTCAAAAGACCCTTCAATCATCCCATCTTGGCCTGGAGTTCACATCAGCTTCAATCACGTTACCGAGTGAAAGGTGGGTGGATGGAGGTCAGCTGGGCGTGACTGAGACTTCCCAGGGTGAAAACTCAGAGCTCCTCACACAAGAGCCCTGAGCAGGGAGTACAGTGAGCTCAGCCTGTCCATATCCCCTCTGGTGGCAGCAAACACAGCCCTGTGCACACCTCTGCAATTGTGGATAGGGAACATGCAGATCTGGAAGCACACTGTGATCCCAGCCCCTGCTGAGGCTTCACTTTCACAAAGTGTGGACAGCTGCTAAAGCACTTCAAAGAGGAATCAATTTAAGCATATAGATAGTTTTCTCAGCTTGAAAATATTTTATGGTGTGGTCAGTGGTGATGAGATAATCACTCACTGAAAATTAAGCCTGTCCCTAAGTGGTATCTTGGTTACTTTGTCATGTTTTATTGCAATAATTTATGCACCTTTTCTTAAAGCACATGAGCACTGGTTTGCACATGACTGTAAATCCAGTTCAGAACAGAGCTGAGATGACTGAACATGTAATTGGAGTCATCAAGAAGACAGGTCAGTAGAAAAGGTACTGTTACATGTGCCAGTGTAAAAGTGTTCCACAGTTGACAGTCTCTGGCTCAGCTGTGACTGTGCATGGAATGAGGCTGATCCCAAGCACAGGGATGTGCCAGAGGACAAACTCCAGTTGGTGGTGAGTGGAACACAACTGCAGTTATTAACTGTAGTGGAGTTTTTAGTTAGTCACAGGGATTAAACTGCATCAACAACTGGTACAGTCCCTGTGCCAGGTGCAACTCTGAGATGGGAGGTGCACTTAACAGGTTGAAAATCCAGCCTTAGCAAAAGTTTTCTTTGACATTGTTGAAATTTCAGCAGCAAATTCAAGGACTATGTAATTAATTCATGTTTGAGATCAAAATTTGATTTTCTGGCTTTAAGAACCTTCTTCTCTTTTTAGACTGATAGAAATTAGCCATACTGCTTCAGACAACTCTCTCATTGGAAATTAAAACCCCCTTTCACTATGAACAGATTATTTTCATTTGTTGTAGCTGCAGGATGGGATAAGGGAGTGATGAGGAAAGAGGCACAATCCCTTTGTGACTGCTCAGGGGCTCAGCTGTGGGCCAAAGCTGTCTGCTTTTGTGCTTTTTGACCTTGCCTGTTGGGTGACACAACCTGTGTAGCTGGTGCAGGGCTTTTCTGCTGGGGAACCCACCTGGGGCTGTGTGGTGGCACATGCACTGATGGAGACAGGGGGTGATGGGATGAATGGATGATCCCTTAAAAAGCCAACATGGAAATTCACATCTGAGCTTGCACTCTGAGCTGTTTGATGCTGGGACACATCCCTTTGGAAAGGTAGAAGGTTCTTGGAAATTCTCCTAGGACAAAGCCTACTACACTTCCTTATCCTTCCAACAGAATGAGAACAAGAAAATTCTTTGAACAAAAAGAGGTTTCTCTAGTGGACATGAAACAGTGGAGAATTTGTTACAGATCTGGAGTTTAATCCATTTTCTATTAATTTCTTTTACAAGTCATTTTAGATATTTTGCCTATTTTCAGATATTAACAAAACACTAAGTTCAGTAAAGCTAATGCTTACACAAGGCATCACATCCTGCATTTTTGCATTATGCAAGATGTAGATGGGGAGGCAATAGCTTGTGTGGGTGGTATTTCATATAGTCTGCATGGGTGCAAGACACTTAAACTCAGGCTACAGCCTCAGCTGCAATAAAAAGCTAGGGATTAGTAACTCCTGCCCAGATCCCCTGCCCTGTGCTGAGACCAGACACAGGCTGTAGTGCTGTAAATTCAGAGTGGCTTAGACTTCTCCCTCTTCCCTTGGTGCCCTTCCCTCCACAGAAGTGGTGTTCTGCTCTTGCAAAATGCCAAAGGAACATTTTTCTAGCTCTCTGCCATACAAAGGCTCTGTAATCATATCCAGATCTGTCATAATAGAATAGGAGTCCTTCTCCCTTTTCGTCCCTGTGGCCCTAAAGCTGCCAAGCCAGATTAATACTGCAGTGCAGCAATGTTCCCAAGCCTTCCTGAATGCAGAAAAAATTAGAGCTCAGTGCTCAGGAGTCCTACAAGTTAAATATCTGCACAAGAAACTTCCTTCTAAAAGGTGCAAAGCCCATTCAATGGAATTCTGGACAGAAAATTCCATAGTCCAGCTACTTTTCCGAGAAATGTGACTTCCCCAGTGAACTGTTACTGGCCAGTACTATATCACTGCTTTCATTACTTAATTATGCTTCTAAAATTCCAGTCTTTTTGAAACAAATATAGGATGGTTTGTTGATGTTTGGCCATGGGCAGAGTTGAAAACGTGGGGGCTGTAGTCTGGACAGTTGGTATCATGTGTGTTGCTGGAGCAGCCCAAGTGCTGCTATCACTTGCTGTCTGTCCTTGCCTTGAACCAGACGGAATTGTTCCAATAGAATCCTCCTAATTATTGAAACTTAGCAAAAGACACACACACAGAGCTATTAAATTCAAGTGTTTCAAGGTAAGATTCTTACAAGAGTACAAATACTTCCCTTAGGGATCTGTCTGTAAAAACACCATTTGCTGGGACACAACACAGATGGAAAGTAAATTATCCAATGAGTTTCAGAACTCTTAGCAAGTGTTCATCATCCTATAAAGGTCAACAATCAGATTTTAAAGGGTTTTTTTCACTTTTAGCAACAGTGGCTATCAGCTATCTGAAACCTAAACTCCAACAACATGCTATTCTAAAACTGTTAGAAGGATGCTGTTTTAGTCACGGACCTAAAAGCACGGAGTAAAACTGGGTAAGCAGAACTGTCCTTATTTTCAGCTTCAGAAATTCAAAGGTTGAATGACACATCCTGGGTCACCTGGGAAGATATACTTTAAAAAAATTACCCCATGAAGATATCTAAATACTTCTACATTTCTTCTGGTGTAACTCCTTTTTACAAGTGTGCTTAGGAAAATGGAAACTAAAGTATCACTTTAGTTCTGAAAGAGAATCAAACTAGGAAATATGGACTAAAAGACTGGTATATATTAATCATGTGAGTGATAGAAATGAGAAACTGTGCTTTCCCTGTATTTTCTTCATTAAATTAAACAATTTCATGTTAGGATTAGCATTTTCAGGTCAAATGGAAATCCCTCTACCATAGAATCATAAAACTGTAGAATCATTCAGGTTGGAAAGGACCTATAAGATCATCAAGTCCAACTTTTAACCCATCCACAATACCCAAACCACGTAGCTTTGCTAGAACTCCTCAGAGCAAATACCAACCCTTTATTAAATGCACAGGCAGGAAACAGCAAAGCTCCCTGAAAGTGTCTGGTATGATTTTGTGACTGTACATAGATCTTGCAAACTGTTAATGGTAAATATGCATCCTGTGCCCCACATAAACAAGAATAGCATGGTCATTGTTTCGCTTTGTAGCTGTTGTGGAAAATGTCTTAACCTGCATTCATGATGGTAGTGCCCACCCTATTCCCATGCCTTTTTCTACAGTTGTGGTCAGATTGTTATGAAACCCAGTCAGTCATGTTCCAGCTAACTTACCTATGTATAGAATTTATATATTAAACCCCCCTAATTTATACTGTGTTTTAACAGTTTGCCTGAACTGTCTATGGTTTCTAAATTTTGTAATGTGAGTGTCAAATAAGAATAATAATTAAAAAACAAAACAAATGGCTGTGTGGATTTTGTTGTTCAGTTTTATTTGTAGCAGAGATTTCAACAACTGCAAATCTCTGTAAGAAGCTGTACAGAAAGTCAGGTTGCTTTGAAACTCAAAAAATACAAATATGTCTCTGACTATGCCCAACTCATGAATTGGTGTGTAGGCACAAAAGTAACTGTGGTTTCTGCTCTTCCTTATTTCTATTTCATTGCTTTTCTCTTCGTCCTCACACATTCAGAGCACTGCACTGCAAGGAAAAGAGACAGATTCTCAGTTCCCATAATAAAGCATTTTCCCAATAGGCGTTGTAGAATGGAAACGTCTTCATAAGGAGAGGAAAAAGCTTAGACTGAGTCTGAATATATTCAGTTTCTTCCTATAAAACCTGTGGTACAACTGATGTTTAAAGATGTTCTTTTAATATTTGTACGGCTGAAGGCAATACAAACAATAAACTGGGAGTTTCTGCTGAGATGAAGGACCCATTTCAGTAACAATGCGCAGTAAGAGACATCCTTGCAAGCAGCTTCAAGTGCTTTTAAATAAAGAAAGATGAAACTCCTGGTAAGTGGTGGAGTTTCCTTGATGTAACATGGGGCACTGCACAGGCTGTCACTGAGGGAAAGCTTCTGCTGCACGTCAGTGGTGGCACTGACTCCAAAGCCTGCGCATGGGTGACCTGCAGCCTCCCTTCTCAGCACAGTGCTCCTGCCAAACCAGACTGTCCGGTCATCAGGCTGAATGTCCTGTAAGCTGTGGCTTATTCAGGCTTCCCCCATGTCAAGCCCCCAAATCTTTGTTAGGTTAAGACATTTCAATGCTCAGGAGGCCCAGCTGTTCCACAGTGAGAAAAGTCCACGTTTTCGAGCGTCCCTGTGAGCCTCGCAGCTGAAGGGAGTGGGTCATCTGAGCCCAGCCCAAGGTGACCCCAGCTGGGCTGTGTGTTCCCCACGAGAGAACCAGTCTGAGCACTGCAGAGCAGCCCCTGCCTGCTCGGTGTCACCTGCCAGCTGCTGAAGGCACAGAGTCCCCATGGCAGCTGTGTGACTGTGCAAGGGCAGTGTGGACCATTTTCATCTGCCCCCGGGCACGGTTTGGACAGAACTGTCCTGTCTGGCACAACTTTGAACCTCACACAAAGTTTCTGGGTCGCTGCTTCTCTAAAAGAAAATTCTAATAACTCATTAATGAGGAAAATGTGTCCATAGGCCATAACCATATCTTGTTTCTTTTTCACCTGACTGAATATTTGCCTTTTTTCTATTCTACTGCGTCATCTAAAAATAATAGTAAAACAATCTATTTTAAAATGTTCCCTTACAAAATAAACTCTCATAAAGTGGAAATACAACTGTCAGTGGGTTCTCACTTTGGCTTTCCAAGCTCCTATTATCTCTTTGAATTTACTATGCCACAACAATCTGGGACACTGGATCCCTTGATCAGTAGTTATAGTGATTTGTTTCATTAATAATGTATTTTCTCTGATACATCTTAGAAATGCTTCTGGTGGTTTTTCCATCCCCATTCAGTTCAGTTCCTGATAAACAGGCACTATTGCTATTACTCTGTTTCTGAGGTCCCAAGCAAAGCTGCTCCCACACCCAGTCAAGGGGACATAAGTTCTCTCCATCAGTGCAAAAACCAAACCAGGGAACTGCAGAAATCCATAAACAACTCAAGGCAAAACACAACCGCTAATCAGCCCCCCTCTGATGGTAACCAGAGGGAGGAAAACCAAAACCAATACATCTTTAATTAAGAGAAAGCAAGCACAGCATTGCAAGTACTGAAGGCCAGGAATTTTTGGCTCTGCCACGGAGTTTTTCTGAGGCTTTGGGCAACACAGACAACCCCTGCTTTAAATGCTGTATTTAAACAATGAGAAAACTAAATTATGTCTCCTGAAGAGCTGCTGTGAGGATGGATCACCTTCTGTAGTAGAGCATTTGAAAAAGTGACCTTAGAAAATTGCATTTTGAAGCAAATGTTTTGAATTTATCTTTTCATACACTCACACTGGCACAGTAACATTGAATTGTAACGTATTCTGCTGTACAAAGCCATCTAAAACATGGCTGCGTTTTGTGTTACTCCTTCCTCAAGCTGTGCATGTATTTGGTGTTGCAAATCCAATTAAAGAAGGAAATATCTCATAAACAAAAGTAAATACCATAAGGTTTGACAGCAGAAATAGCTGTAACTACACTCAAATGAATCTCCTTCCCAGTTCTGTAAAGGGTAAATTTCTCTAGTTCGATTCTTCGCTGTCCAATCACTGCTGTCTCAAAAATGGCCATTCTTAACTACATAACCTGGTCATGCCCAGCAAATGTCAGGAGACTCCAACCTTTGAGACACCACTTCAATTCCAGCTGACAATCCTCCACTGCTGGGTCTCCACTGCCACCTCCTGAACAGGATGGAAAATTAACTGCTTCCCACTCTGCTTCCTTTTCCAATGTCTGTAGAAGTATTTTGGAAGTTTTGTTCAGCATGAAGAGCGGTAACTGAAACTGCTTTGCAATCTGTTCTATGAGATCTGTTGCAAGGTTTTTGCTTCAGAGAGAAGTTTATGTAAGTTTGATGTGAAGGTGGTTTATGTAACACTTTTTTTATTCAAAAAGACCCAATTCTCAACTTCTGATAGGTTTGTTTGCTCCCCCCACAGGCCCCACTATCCCCCCCCAGACCCCGTTGCCCTCACAGGCCCTGCTGCCCCATAGAGACCCCACTCTCCCCACAGGACCCATCCTCCCCATAGAGACCCCGCTCTCCCCACAGGTCCCACAGAGGTCTCGTTGCACCCCAGAGGTCCCGCTCCCCCCACAGACCCTGTTCTCCCCACAGACCCCACTGCCCCTACAGAGGCCCCGCTCTCCCCACAGGCCCC
>VXAU01000639.1:1132780-1147138 GCA_013399695.1 Formicarius rufipectus
GAGCGGGAGGGCGCCGCCTGTCCGCGCCCGCCGCCGCCATTTTGTCCCTACGCTGAGGGCGGACACGCAGCTCTCTCGCCTTCTCCCCCGGCTGTCAGTGGTGAGAGCGGCCCTTCTCCTTCAGGTTCTTTTCACCTTTGCCGCTTTCCTTGCTCTTTGCGGGGAGAGGGGCGAGGCGGCGGGCGCAGGCAGGGTGGGATGGGAGCTTGGGGGAAGGGTTGTGGTGGGGCTGGCGCTGCTTGAGGGGATGTGGCGGTGCGGGAGGATCCGCGGCCCAGGAGCGCTGCCGAGGCCTCCGCGGCGGTGTGGGGGGCTGGGGTGGGCTGTCCTCGGTCGCAGCCCCCGCCTGTGTTCACCCCGGGGCCCTCACGGGACAGCCCGGCCTGGGCATGGGCGGGGGGGGCCGCGGGTTGGGGAGTCGGAGCCCTCCCCAGGGCTGGGACCGTCGGACTTTGGCCATCCCTGAAGGAAGAAGCCTTTGACCTCCTCCGCCTGCCAAGTTGTGGGGGAGAGGCATTTAAAAATTGCTGAGTAGGCAGGTTATGGCGGGGCTTTTGCGGCCTTAACGCGCACGGATCGTTTGCAAACGGGCCGTGGCTCCTGGTTGAGGAACCTGCTGGCAAAATGTGGGAGCGAAAAGTTCATGCGATATGGATTAGTTCCATACGGTGCAGGAATGCATATGTTCGTTGCAGCTGTCAGGATTACATAAGTGAAGTTCTTCGGCGCATAAATTCCGAGGGAGAGCACAGTAGTCAAAAACCTTAAGGTGGCTCCTGCTGTAAAATGGACTCAGACCAATCCTGGCCATTTCCTCCTCGTTTGCATTTACTTGGCTCACTTAGGGGCAGCATTTACAATTTTTATCTTAATTCCACTAACCTTATATGCATTTGAGTGTAGTTAAACAGCAGGTAGTCTTCAAGAAAATAGTTTCTCCAGTTTTCTGTGTCACATGTCCATCCTTCCACCCCCAAGCCCTGCTCTGTAAGACACTTTAATGGTGATCTTATGGCACTGAAGACCCCCAGTGCAGCCTGCCTTCTGCCACGTGGGGAAGGAATAAGTAAAATTTTCAGTTCACCTCTCACTGAGTGTATGTGGGGAGCTCTGCGCCTCAAAAGTAGAGATACTGAAACCGGGGTGTGTTGCAGAACCTGAGTTACGTAAGGTGAAAATGGAGGAAAATGGCTATGGAGCTCTGTAAGGAGAAAAGAAATTCAAGAGTGTAAATGAAACACCAAGTCGGTTTTAATTTTTCAGGTGTTTTCATTCGTCATTTACCACGTTACTGTTTTTAGTTTTTATTAACATTTGGTAAGTGAATAAGATTTTTTTAAAGCTTAGATCACGACTGACCCAAAGGGTGTAACAGTCACTGATATTTGCACAGTTTGTCACTCTATTTGCGTTGTCTTTATATTTTAAAAACCAGTTTCTGTAAAAACCATTGGTGCAGGTGTGCACTGTGGGTTTTTAAACTACCAGCTTGTCATAAATCTTACGATCAGAAAACTTTTTTCCGGAATAGGCATTTTCATTTGCATGTTCTAGAAATTTCCTTTTCAATGCCTCCTCTTTATATAGAGGCAACCAGCGTTGTTCTGTGTAAATTTACACACATTTGCACAATTCACACATGATTTACAATCATCATTTTTTCTATTGTACTCCTGTCTTTGTGTCTAAACTGCTGTTCTCGCTGTCACTCTTTACTATGGAAACTTTTTCTTGTGCAAATGCATTCTTTGGAATATACTGGATTAGATCTGTAAGGTTGTTTTTGCTTTCGAACAACGGCCAAAGATGAGTAAGCAAACAATAGTTGTCTGTTATATTCTCTAGTTCTACAGTTGTTTTACTTTTTTTTCTTTTTTTTTTTTTTCCAGTTGTGCATGTACCTGTTTGAACAAAGAATTCCTGCACCTACCATCCAGCAAGAGAAGCTGGTGGGTTTTGTCTTTGGCAAATCAGCTGAATTATAGAATACCCACAGACCTGAATGCTAAAGTAGGGTTCAAAAATTGTGGCCTGGCTTTTTGTGCTCAAGAGTTGTGTTAATCCATCACAGTTCACAGTGATACTTGTTAAAATTGTCTGTTTGATGGTGATCCGTAAAGAGTTTTGTGAGTAGTTTTTACACCGATTTTACATACTTTGTTTTCTTTTAGTAGTTTACACACTATACAGCATGAAGCGCTAAATCCAGGTTTTGTCAGAGATCTTTGGACATGAAGAGCTTTTTTCAATAGAAGGCTCGTTAAGGAAATTATTCTGTTTAGACACTTGAGAGTTTATTTAGAACAGGCTTTAATGACATGTTTGAAGCTATTAAGTGAAGATGAGTTGGCCTATTTAATCTTGATTTGTGTTTCATAACAGCGCTAATGTTGGGATGACAGAGCTCTGTCTGCTTGCCAGACCGAACTAATGGAAGGGGGGAAACAGGAACAAGAGTTATTAGAGGAGATGGTTCTTTCTGTTTTGTTTGATCCCATGCAGTAGTTGACTTGCATCTGCATGTGTGTTTGTTGATGCATTTTGTTTTTCCAGTGGGAGATGAGGCATTCCAAGCAATCCCATTGTCCGGAGTGGGACGACAGGAGGAGCTGGGATCAAAGGAATCACAGTAGCAGCCGCAAACGCAGAAAGAGGTCCCAGAGCAGTGGCCAAGAAAGCAAGCACTATAAACCAAGTCGCGTTTCAGAAAGGTATAAGACTCTGAACGGAGCAGTGCAAATGTTTCTTACTGTGTCTGAATTAAATGTGTTTTCAGGATAAAGAGTTTTTGAGCGCCCAGAATTGGCAATCCCTCGTGGTTTGCTTCACCTAAGGCAATCTTAATGGGTAGTTGTTAACACAGTACCTGACCCATTAAATAAAAGTTCTTTAATAAAAACAAGGAAATGTAACTAGTTGGTTTCTGTGGTGTCAGTTGAATATTGGTATTGAACACAATTAGCATAAAAACCTCACTTTTTACTTGAAATTTAATTTATTTAACGTGAACGAAAAGAAGAGAGTGTTTGTTTAATCATTAAATACAGTGGTAAGTATGAATTTCTCTTACTAATTTGGAAGTTGTTTTTGTTTTCTCCCACACTGCTTTCACTGGAAAGATGTACTTTTCTGGTTTTTTTTCCTTGAGAAGAAAATGCAATGGAATTCTTTCAGGAGCTCATACTTATAAAATGCTGGAAGGGGTAGGTGTGCAGCAGTGAGGGGACTCTGCGACTCAGCAGCTTTCTTAAAGGTCTATTTTGTGTGCAGAAGATCCTTCTTCCAGATAATCTGAGTTTTTCATGTTCATTTCAGAGCACTTAGAACAATGCTACTTATCTCAGTCTCTGGGTTTCATTTTTCTTTAACAGAAAGTGTAGGAAGGGATGATTGTATTTAAAGTGTCTTATTGTGAGACTTCTAAGATTGTAATGGAGGCTCAGTATATTTCAGGTAGTGTTTCTCTTTTTTAAGTCTGAATTTCTCAGAGTGCAAGCTGTGGACAAATCATATATTGTTCATGTGGATGGCTGCGATGTATTTGAGACTGACGATATTGTTAAATTCCTAATAAAGTAACATCCAAAACTCCACTGTTTTTGGGGAGGGAATCAATTAAAAGCATTTTTACTGTAAAGACAGATACTGTGTAACTCAACTCAAGTCACTTATCTTGTTGGAAGCTCAAGTTATTGAAGTGGAGAACATTCACTTAAAATATATTTTCAGTCATTATTTGGACGATAGAGCCATAAATGACGAAAGAGACCATCATGACCGGAGATATGTTGAGGAGTACAGGAATGACTTCTGTGAAGTGTATGACCACAGGCATTATCACAGAGACTATGAAAAGAGTCACCACCACCACTATAGCAAATCCTCTGGTCGGAGCAGGAAAAGTAGTCATAAAAGGAAGCATAAGAGGCATCATTGCTCCAGTCACCAATCGCATTCGGTATGAGTAATTTTTAACTTTATTATTAATGCATTAGTGCTAATAGACTTCTTAAGTGAGTGCTAAAGCTTCGATTCCTGATCCACAGTACTTTAAGGAATATATTAGTAAACAAGGATTTGTATTTGAGACCGTTTGTGGAGCATGTGAATGAGTATGTTCTTAGTTGAGATTTTGGAATCATTGTTGGGTGGGGGAGCGTGGGATTGTTGTCAGTACTAGTTGTACACTGGGAATGTAGGTGGTTGGTAGTCAGAATCACTGGGGTTGATGTGAAAAATATTATCTTGAAATTGAAGACAGGTAGCTATCCTGTTGTAAAGTGCAGTTGGCACTTTATTTTACAGCATAGTGAACTATGTTTTCTCAAGTAGACTTGAGGTGCAATCCATCCTATTACTCAAATTAATTGAGAAGACATGCCTTGCTAACATAGGCTTAATTGCAAGTATGAACGTGCATGTCTGATAAATTGATGAGAGCAACTCTACATCTAATTCCAGAAACCTCAGATAAGCCATGAGCCCAGATAGTGGCACCTGATGGCTTAGATGGGAGAAGTTTGCTGCATGCCTTCTTGAAGGCGTGCTCTCTGAATTTCTTATGATTGGCATGATGCGCAGTGATGCATCTGCAGCTCCAGGTGTTTTATATCACTTTTCTGCAGTAGAAACAGCAAATTGGATTAGATTCTATGATGCAAATTAAGGACTTCAGAGTAATTTTTCTTCTCTCTCTAAACATGAGGGAAGTAAAATCAGTTACATGAAGTGTTTAGGACTAGAAACATTTCACCTGACTGAGAGCTTAGATATGCAAATAAGTACTGTTTCTCACTATTTGTTAGCAAAGTATTAGAAATAGCAATGTTGCAGTCTTAATCTGTCTTCAATTAAGCCACTGTTTGAGAGACAAAATTGTGTTGTTTTTTTTTCTGTTGCTTGTATCACTTTAAGTATTTATCTGAAAATCTGTTCCTTGCCATGTTTTTCTTCTGTAACATAAACTGTGCCCTGTGAATTTCTGGGGACTGAATTTGAAATTGCTCCTGCCAACTGTTCGTGGCCTGGTGTGTAACTGAATGCCTGAATATCTCCCCGCTGAATGAATTGCGTATTCTGCCCTGAATTCACTCTGATATATTGATTGGCTGGACGATCTTGGTGCCGTTCCCAGAAGAGCCACCGAAGGAAAAGATCCAGGAGTGTAGAGGATGATGAGGAGGGTCACCTGATCTGTGAAAGTGGAGACGTTCTAAGAGCAAGATGTATAGAACATTTTTCAACACTTTTAAAAAACTTTTCAGAAAAAAATCTGTTTAGAATAGTATGTCAGAGGAGGGGGGCTAAAGAAATCTTCATTGCTCTTTTTGTTCTGTTTTTTTTGTGCTTTTTTGTTTTTTTGCATATCTTCTTTTCTGTAGAATTTAAATACTGTGTTCAAGAAGTTCCAATTAGTAAATGAACTTGAATCTTGAGATTAGAACAAGAGATAGTTTTTTGGCTAACTGTTTTCATGACACCTGTCCAATAAAGTAATGCATTCAGATGCTGAAATTTAAAGTAATTATGCTTTTATAATGCCACATTTTTAAATCTACATTAATAATATTCATTCTTGTTTAAGTAATTGTATAGTTCTAACTTATCTTTGTTCTTTTTAGATGAAATTGTTGCGACTTTAGGAGAAGGAGCTTTTGGAAAAGTAGTGGAGTGCATAGATCATGATATGTAAGTGCTGGTTATCTTTGTAAGTGGATGTCATGACAACAGACACTTCTTAGGTCAGAAATTAAAGTCAGGGATGTGTTATTTAAAAGAAAGTAGCAATTCAAATGAAGTGATGCAGTATATTTAAGAAAGGCAATTATCCTGGTTTTGAAAACTACTTTGTAGGCTTGTTCCTAGTTTAAAATTGTTAAGGACTTTAAGGTGATACCTTGTGTCCCTGGTTGTCTTTAGGGTGCTTCAGTCATCTCTTCCAATATTATAAATGTATTTTGTTTCTTCTGTTGCTCTGTGAAATCCCTGGGATGGTATTGACTTTATACAAGATGGTATCTAGAATAATAATTTTGATTCTCTTCCTAAGTTTTTGAGAACCTGTCTCTGACAAACTTCTTTAACCATGTTTGTCTTGAGAAATTTCTATTTGAAAAAAGTTTGTTTCAAAAATAAACCTTTAACTTCTCGTCCTCTACAAGCTGTCTAATCACAGGGTGCAAACTGCTAATTGAAGTCATGTGGCCTTTTTAATGACTAAGAATTATGTTTTAGTTGATTGCATTTTTTTGTTGGTTCTGTAAGTGCTGCTGCCATTACTGGGGGAATGTGAGAGTAGGTCAAGAGTGCAGAATCAGTTTAGGACACTGACTTTTAGAAGATGTTGCAGTGAGATACTGAGAAAGCAGTTTTAGTTCTTAGTGAATGCAGTTGCTTGGAATTGGTTGAGCTGTAAATTGCTTTCCTCAGTCTCCATAATCAATTACCTTTTAAAGGTTTTTTTTAATAAACAGTGATCCTAGTATCCTCCCTTTATGGAATGATTATTTCCATGTGATGGCATGTCTGGTGAAGGAGAAGAAAAGTACTGTATTTCCACTACTCCTGTATGTTCCAGCAGTTGTTAGAACTCAGACTACTTTAACCATATGTTAGAGGTCTGCAGTTCTCTGAGGTGATTTTAACGTTTTCCTCTGCCTTTGGGTTTGCTTATTCAGCCATTTTCACGAGTTCAGTTTGTTCTGGAGCCTGAGATCGTGGTGTGAGGGCAGGCAATCTTTGAAGTTGTTACAATTGAAAGAGCTCTACAGAGACAACTAAAAATTGTCTGGGAGTGAATAGGACAGAGTGATCTCTGTGTTTCTGTGTTGTATTTATGATTTAATAGCCTTACAGTTGGAATGTTACAGTCTGTGCAGGGCCGTTTTCACTCGTGCAAAGTACTCCTAACCTAAACTTCAGGAGTTCCTCCATTCCTCTGATTCCATAGGAGCACTGGAAAAGAGCCAGAACAAGTTGTGCAAGGTGCAGGAAAAAAGGTCAAACTTCTACAGTACTTTTGCTCAAATGAGAATTTGGTTAATTTTTTCCATCAGTTTGCAGGATTCCTGATGTTTATTCTGCTCTAGATGAGATAATAAGATGGGAAGTAGTTAACGTAGCATATACTATGAATATTTGAGAAAGGAAAGTTCAGTATTGCATGTTTTTTTTTTTATTTTTATTAAACCCGTTCTGCTTCAGTGCAGCGTGCTGAGGTCAAATTCCCCTAATCCAATTCATAATTCTCCATGACCTTTAATCTTCCCATGTTTCTTCTGTTAAAATCAAGCTGCTTTGGGGCTGTGGGTATTTAACAATAATAGATCCACTTTGTGATGCTTTGCTTTCTTTTCAAGGAGAGGAATGCATGTAGCAGTTAAAATTGTGAAAAATGTTGGTCGATACCGGGAGGCAGCCCGTTCAGAAATACAGGTGTTGGAACACTTAAACAACATGGATCCAAGCAGCAATTTGTAAGTAAAATGAGAGCAGTCAATATTCTGAGGACTTTTGGAAGGTGATTATGCAATAAATGGAATTTTCATTTTTTTGCTTTTTTTTAAGCCGCTGCGTCCAGATGCTGGAATGGTTTGATCATCATGGCCATGTTTGCATTGTTTTTGAGCTCCTGGGACTTAGTACTTACGACTTTATTAAAGAAAACAGCTTTCTGCCATTTCATATTAATGACATTAGAAACATGGCTTATCAAATTTGCCAGTCTATAAACTGTAAGTAAATTTCAATACACTTAGCTAATACGTGGGTATTCTTTGGGTTTCCCTTTAGGAAAGTAATGTATAAATTATGGAATACTCTTCTTTTTTCCTCCTAGTTCTACACCATAATAAACTAACTCACACAGACTTAAAGCCTGAAAATATCTTGTTTGTGGAGTCTGATTACATTGTGAAGTACAATGCCAAAATGGTAAGTTTGTTCTTTGTTTCTCCCAGCTTGAATTGTACTGCTTCTGTCTTCACTGGAACTTCTCTTTAAAAACAACTTCAACAGAGATAACAAGTAACTGAAGTTAACTTGCAAACTAACAAAAGAGAAAAAGAACTCTTGTTACTGTGGGAAAAGTCTTTCCTCAGCTTCTTTGGGTATTCAGATTAAATCACTGTTACCCACTCTTGGTCTCATTTGAGCTGAATAGGAATTGATGTATTTGGAAGAAGAGTTTTTTATACACGGGTTTAATTTTTAGCATTTTATGCAGACTGGTACTTTGAAGATCTGATCATGTGATAATTACCTTTTGCCTGAGCATGCTTTTAGAAAACACTGACAGCATTTTGGTTCTCTTGCAGAAGCGAGATGAACGCACCTTAAAAAACACTGACATCAAAGTCGTGGATTTTGGAAGTGCAACTTTTGATGATGAGCATCACAGCACATTAGTGTCTACAAGACATTACAGAGCTCCTGAGGTTATTTTAGGTCAGTAAAGACTCTTAAACCTTCTGACAGTTGATTGCAGTTCATTCAGATATCCTTACTTCATAAACTGGAGGAGTTGCTCATGGTTCTCATAACCAGTCATCTCTCTCAAATGGTGGTGTTAAAATTCTTGACAGTAACAGTAGAAGAAATACTCTAAAAACAGAAGTCCAAGCATGTTACTTCCCCACCCTTTCCCACCAAGGTCTGGGGAGTCGTGGAGGGGGAAGATCAGCGTCATTAAATGTGTGGAAACTGGGCATGTGCTTTGTGGGTTACGAGTTCTGGGAATATATTAAAAAGTCAAACATAAACTTTGCCTGTTTTGCAGCACTGGGATGGTCTCAGCCATGTGATGTGTGGAGTATTGGCTGCATTCTGATTGAGTATTACCTGGGATTTACAGTGTTTCAGGTGTGTACATGAAGTTGAACAGAATGTATTTGTTACAGACTACTGATTCTGATCTTTTAATGGCATGTATTTAACTGTTAGTGTAAAAGACATAACTTCTCAGGCTTTTCAAGGATTATATGGATGAGATTGTAAAGCCAGCTTGCATATATGAAAATAAGATGTTTTGATATCTTCTTCAGAGTGTCTTAAGATTGTCTGTTCTGGCATTTTGGTTGAAAAAGCCTGTCTAGAGTCTTGAGATACCGCTGGAATTACGTGTAAAGAGAACACTTGTACAAAACTTGGTTTATGAACTCTCTTGTTCAAGGACCATCCTCACTGTTGAAAGTGTTGTATAATCTGCATTGCATAATCTGTTTTTAAATAATTTGAGGGTAATGTTTAAAGATACTGTGACAGTACTCTGGCAAACATGTTGTTTGTAGTTTAGAATTGTTACCAAGTGGCTGAGAGGAGAAAAATGTGCTAAGTGCATTCATTCCTTTTTCCACACAGACACATGATAGTAAAGAACACCTGGCAATGATGGAAAGAATTCTGGGGCCTTTGCCTGCCCACATGATCAAGAAATCCAGGTAGGTTCACTATAGCAGTGGTCAGTTGCCCAATATTTTCCTATTGGAAGAGAAACTAAAGTTGCTGTTGTTAGCTGAGAGCTGCTGAAGATCAGCAGAGACTTGGGCATTTTGTTACTTATTTGTCTGCTGCAAGAAACGGTGTCAGACTGAGGTGAATTAAGTAGTTGACCTTAGTCCTCTTTTCTGGTCTTCGTATGAATTGTCAGCCTCTCAAACTTTAACTGACTATGAATGTTCTTACTGAGTCAGAATGTTATTACTTTAAAGATAAGTTTGGTGTGGTCACCAGAGCAGTTACTAGACATCAATTTTTGGACTAACCCTGAGAATAAAGAACCTGCTGTCATCGGCATGTTTATATTGTGAGGAGGAAGAGGGTCCTGTCTTGCTGCCATCTTCTTCCACTGGCCTTTCATATCCCTCTGATGATCCCTTCAGTGATCTTCCTCAAAAACAAATCCACGCAGCAGAAGTCTCCCACTTGCATTGCAAGGAAAAACAGCTGGCACAGAGTTCTCTCCTAATCCCCCCTTTTGTCAAGAATCTAGAGTGTGGGGTTGGATGGTCCATTTTCTGGCTGAAATAAGCTGTCCTCTTGCCAGCTAATGTAGATAATTCTCTGACTTGTAATAGAATTCCAGTCATTCTGATTTGGGTAATGTATTTAGTTTGCTACAGTTGTCCAGCTGATGATAGTGCACTCAGAAACACTGGGGAAAAACTTGAGAAAACAGCAATGGCAATAGATTCAGGTAGTACTCACAAAATGAAATGTTCCTTGTGCAGCAGTGTTAATGTGATGCTTAGGTGTGGATTTGTCAGAACTTCTCTGGTAGTCATGTATTTACAGTATGCTTCTTAAAGCCATTTGGGAATATCTGATTTTATTAAATAGTTGATGACAGAAACTTCGCAGATTTTATAAGGTTTTTTAAATGCTGATAGACAAAAGCTGGTTTTTTTTGTTACTAGCAAATGAGACTAATTAGTTCTCTTGAAATACCTGAAATCATCCATCTCTTTCAATGTCAGCATTGAAAAAGAGGTTTTCAGTAGCTGGTTGGTTGGAATACAGAAGGACCTGTTTTCTAATTCTAACAATGGTAATACGAAAGTAACAGATCTCTGTGAGTACGTTTGCACTAAAAGAAATGTTAATCCCAGAGATCCACAGAGGAACACTTAACGGTGTTTGAAAACTTGGAAAAGCCTGCTTTGTGCAGTGACACTGTCTCACATGCTGTGTTCCACCTTCTTCAGGAAGCATTATTTCCACCATGACCAGCTGGACTGGGATGAGCACAGCTCTGCCGGCCGGTATGTCAGGAGACGCTGTAAGCCTTTAAAGGTAGGAGACAACATTTGTATTCCTCAGTTGGACTCACAGATGGGAAAGCTCTCTCTAAAATACCTCTTGTTCTTTTCTTTCAGGAATTCATGCACTGCCAAGACACAGATCATCAAAGTCTGTTTGACCTTGTTCGCAGGATGCTGGAATATGACCCAGCCAAAAGAATTACTCTTGATGAAGCCTTGCAGCATCCTTTCTTTGAACCATTAAATAAATAAATTCAAATATATTTTATGCTTCTTCAAGGAGATTTCCTAGACTGTGTCAGTCAGTCAGCAGAGGTTGCATGAAACTTTTGTAAGCTTTAAATTATTTTGTACAGTTAAGACTGTAAATAATTACCTATGTTTTGTATAACTGTTATGTTTACCTTGTTGAGCAGTTGTAGTCTTATGGGTATCAAAGTGAAAAATAAAAGTAATTTTCATTTTTGAAAGTTGTTTTCTATCTGAACTGGTGCCAGTGTGCTTCTGCAGGTGAGACTAGCTGACCACTGACTGTCGGTGAGGAGTGTGGGCTGGCTGAAGGAGTTCTAGAAACATCGCTAAAAGAAAAACAGCTTTGTTTTGCTAGTCATAAGGTTTGAAGGACTAGGGCCACCTAGTTAGGCTGCATGGTGGGAAATAGTGCATATCCTAAGTAGGTGTTTTTTGTGGGTCCCCTTTTTCCAGATTTAAACAGCATGCCTTGTTCCAGCTGGCTGGTTAGTCCTTGGTAACTTGTCTGATGCTTTCAGTATTCATGGCTAATCTTTTTAGTTAAAAGTAGCATTTCCTATTTTAAATACTATTTTGAGTCATAACAGATGAACACTTCTGTGATAAGGTTTTTAGAAGGACTGTACTGCTGCAGAGGAATACAGTGTGCCACAGAATTGCAATAGTGAGGAGATAATTCTGAAGTCTTCAAATGTGTATTTCTGTGGAGCTTGATTTCTAATTGCTGATAAATGAGGCAACCTTGGCAACTGAGAAATGCTGGCATCAAGACTATGCAAGAAGTCTGAGTCCTCAGTTGTGACTCCTGAACTCAGGTGCTGAGCTGAGAAGGAAATGGTACAAGTTGCCAAGACCCATTAATGTACTTTGGTAGTTTTTGTTCTTCCATGTCTAAGTTGATGTTTTCTTGGTCTTACTCCAACTCTTAATGTGTTTGACACAGTATGGCTGGCTTGCTGAGCAGTAGGAGGGGAACCTTCCATGGAAGGCTTCCTTCAGGCTGGCTGTCAGGGTAGCTGCAATAAGCAAATTTTGGCTCTTTATTTCAGTCCTGGTTTTTACCACACCAGCCTTTCTTCAAATGAAGGAGACAGTAAATTGTCCCAGCTCCACAGGAGCCTGACTTCAGGTTTTGTGTTTGCTGAGTTGGCCCTAATGCGTGGTAAGATTCTAAACTGATGTCCTTGTTCCACTGATGTGGAGGAGGCTTCATTTGCAAGAGGCTCCAGACATGCATATCTCTGAATTAAGGGTAAAATACAGCTGTGACAGGCTTTGAAATCTTATCTTCTGTAACCAGTGCCACCCCCTGGGCTTGATCACAGCTCTTCGAAGCCACCCCCTTTCCTTGGATGTTGGTGTTGACGACATTGTTTCTGCTCTGCATGACAGAAAATGTAACAGTCGGTGTCATCTAGGTCAGCTCCATAGGGTTGAGCAGGAGGAGAGTAAATTCCTTCTTCCCACAGTTCTTTCCATCCCACAGCTCAGAGGCAAAGCAAGGACTTGGCTGAGTGTTTCAGCTAAGCAATGCAAATCAAAGGCAGATGGGGGAAAGAAAAGTTTTATATGCTGCTATAACAATAAAACTGTAACTATAAAACAGTTCTATCAAAATTAGGGAAAGACTCTACTCCTGCCTAGAGGGCTTGTTGATGTATGTACTGAAATGCCTTGCATCAAGGAGGTATAGGTTAGAAAAGAACATAAAGCCCTGTTTAACATGACTTTTATTTTTCCAGTAAACCTTAAAAAAAGCACCATCACGATTCTTGTGGCATCTGCAGTGAGGTGCCCAGTGGTGCAAGCCTTGCAGCATGCACACAAGTGTTAATTTGGAGGTACAAGTTTTTTAGGTCGCAGTGGAGCTCTGAGGGGCTCTCAGGAGCACCCAGGGCTGGGGCTCTGGTGTCACCTGGGCTGCCCTTGGTGCTTCTCTCTTCAGTAGGGAGTATACTGTTTACATAAACACACTCCCCCATTGTCATCTTCATCTGTTAATGTAATTTGGTCAGTTTGTAATCTCATATTTGGATCAAGCTATAACTGTTGGCTAAATAATTACAAGAACATTCACATCTGAAATTTTAGCTCTTGTACCTTAAAAATCTGGTCTGTGACTGAGTCAGCCCAGCAAACCGACAGTGTGTGTTTCCATAATGAAGCAGTCACACGTTCTACTCGGCATGGATGATAGGACAGAATAAAGCTGTCTGTCAAATGAACAGCCCAGTTTCATTGCTGAAGTGCAAAGAGTGGGTGACAGAGCTTCTGCAACTGATCTGAGTGGAGAAAATGCTGAGCTGAGGACTAGACTGCACAGGAAAGGGGTTTGGAGATCGGGGACAGGGCTCAGCTGCTGCCTCTTGCTTCAGTTTCTGGGTGTCAGGAGGGCTTAGTCACATGAGCCCATTTTAGGACAAGACACTTTGCACCCGAGCAACTCCCCCAGTGTGATGGTGCTGAGCGTGCAATTGATCTTGCAGGAACTTCTAAGGAAAGTCTTTGCAGGCTCAGGACGGACAGGGAGGAGGAGGTAAGGAAGAGAGGCTCTCTTTGTATCTCCAGGCTCTGAAGGAGAGCAGAGAATAGTTGTTAGCAAAGCATAGAGGTTTGCTTGGCAAACTGCTTTGGAAATAGTAGCTACAAAATCATGTGTATGTGCAGCACTGCCGTCTAGCTGTGCACATGTGTGTGTTTTATTAACAAACTTAATTGGAATCTGACGTTGGTATCATTACTGACATAATAGCATTTCCTAACTGTCCTATTCTTCACTCACCTATTCTAGAAGTAAGAATTACTCCTATTAGGGCAGTGCCTGGGGCCAGGAGGCAAATTGTATATTTGGATTGGCATGCTATTGTGCTTAGAGTCCAGACATGCATTAAGGCATGAAGTTACCCGGGGAAGTTTTCAGGTACCTTAAGAGTTGTGATGCACTCTGTAACACCGAGGAAAAGGCACGGCACAGTCTGGGGCTACTCAGTGCTTATACACGAGCGCAGTTTCTCTCAGTCAAAGGCTCCTTAAAGCGAACGGGGCACTTTTCTGCGGTAACATCGTGAGGTACGATACGTGATGGGGTTCCAGGTAAGGTCTCTTCCCTAAAGCAGATCGCGGTGCAGACGGGCGGTAGCGCAGAAGGCACAAACCTCCTGGGCGGCTGACACATCTCTCAGATCCCACTCTCCGTGTCCCCGCGGCGGGCACAACCTTCTCCCTCCCTCCTCCCCTGGCTCTCGGCGGGGGGATCCCGCTGGAGGGCGCCCGGCCCGCGCCCGGCCGGGCTCACCGGGGACCGCAGCGCCCACCCCGCGCCCCGGGGCGGCCCCGGCCGTGCCCCACC